>WJFB01002537.1:0-18557 GCA_009870185.1 Pygmarrhopalites habei
AAAAAGAGCAATGTACTAGGAACCAATAAGTCGGGCTAGGCACCATTCGAAGGGGCTAGGAACCATTACTGGTTCCTAGTTAACATGTTATAATAGTCCCTGATTTACACAAATGAACATTCTTCTCTTACGGCATATGTCCAAATGAGTCAACATCCTCAAATCATACTGCTACTTATAAGCAATAGTTTTTCAGTCTTTGAATCGACTCTTTTAATTCACACTCAAATCCTTCCTTTGAGAAAATGAACCATGTTACATCATAACAACGTTTCATATTAATGTCCACTGTCTTATGTAAACAATATTATACTATTTCAATCCAGAAGGCTAAGGAACGTTTACTATTGGATCCTATGTACGCAAATGGCATACGAAAGTCATTATTAGATAGCGCAAACAAAATTTCCTCCAGTGTAAAATTTGCACTGCAAATTCCTAAGTAGTTGTTCCTAATCACATAATATATTTATGTGTCTTCATATAAGTATAGAATTTTTCGGACAGAAAATTCAGGAAATTAGTTTGTATTTTTTCATATGCTGAATTATTAGTCCACCTTAAATTATCTTTAAATTATTTTAAAAATAAATCCCACACATGGAGGAGCATTACAATGATTCAACTGAGAAGGCATTTTAATTTGACTATTTCTGCACAGTAGTAATAACAGTTAAAGAACAATATTGCAAGATAATCTCAATAAATTTTCGTAAAAAATCATCGTCAACCAAATCTTTATTATTTCAGCATGAATCATCTATCTCTCATCGTCAGGATCACAGTTTTATTTGTTATATCATTTTAATTGTGAATAACGTTAAAAAATATTTGACAAAAAATACAGAAAAAGTGTGAAACTTGTCTACTTCCTTTACGACCGACTATCCCTTGATGTTGTTGATTGTATTGATTAATTAATGTTTTTCTCTTTTTTGTCCAGAATTCCAATTCTTCCTTTTTTTTCATCATTTTGTACTTGAATCTTGTACAAAAAATTAGATTTACATATGGGAAAAATCAAAAATTAAATATTGTTGCTCATTATTTTCTTTTGGGTATTTACACAAAATGATGGGGAAAAGGTTTTGAGGAATGAATTGAGGGGCTAAGAAAAATGCCATTGGTTGAGGACAACGATGGAGTTGCAATTAATATCGTAAAAGAGGGTGACAATACGTGTACAGGAACCACCAGGAGCGGGAGGTGGACCACCCGAGATTCTTGGACCAGGTAAACCGGGAGGAGGAGGAAGAGGAGTGGATGGAGTCATGACTTGTGGATGTACAAAAGCGGGTTGTGGAACTGGATGACCATAGTAATAGGCAAAGGTAGGGTAGGCTGGAAAGCAGGGAGGAGGATGAGGAGGAGGATGAGGAGGAGGATTTCCAGGTATGTGATGATGTAGATTCGGGATTTCTCCATGGATATTTGGGATCATTGGACATTGACCTTGACTCAAGTCACCCAGCCCTGGAGGTGGTCTGTGCTGCTGCTGTGGATGAGATTGACTCGGATCTAGCCCTTCGTAGTCTGTGCTAGTCAAGTTGTTGATGATCGGATAGTCCTTTTATTAAAATTATTTTAAAAAATTAGAATTTATATGAATGATTTAACAAAAGAATTTAAAATAAAGAACGAACCCCTTGAGCTTTATTGAAATTGTCCATGTCTTGTGACTCTGGATGTTTGTCACTCATAGATTGACCCTCTTGTCCCTCAACTGGTCCACAATCCTCCACAGTCTGTTCTACCCAATTTTGATGTTGGCTGTAGTCTTCCATGTTGGGTTGTTGTTGTTGTCCAGGATTGTGGACCTGGACTGGAGGGAATCCTGGGGGAGCCTGACCTGATCCAGATTCATCATCATGGGTGTGTGAAGGATTCTCTTGTTGACCTGTCGAGTCAAGGGTCAGTGATTGTGGGTCACCAGAATCTTGCTCTGCTCTCACTTGTTGTTCCCATGCGTCGGCTTGAGCTTGTTGCCTTTCCGGTTGAAAATATTCCAGCCACTGGGAGTAACCATAGTCTTGATTTGAAGGGTTTGAGGCAATAAAGTCTGGAGAGGTCAAAGTGTCAAAATTTAATCATTTAATTTTTTTTAAAATGACTTACGATGTTCATGATGATGGTGGTGATGCTGTTGTTGTTGTTGTTGGGATGGATCATAATAAGTGTCACTTGTCCCTGGATCACCTTGACCCCACTCATTATTCCTGTAGTCTTCTCCATTGGAACCATAATTATCTGAAGGTCTCTGTTGATTCCCATTCCCTCGACCCCTTGGATGTCTCTTTGATGGTCTTGAATTGACTTTGTCCAGAATCATTTCCTTGGCAAGGTCAATTTGTTGACGGGACCCTTTCACGAGAAAAGTTTTCTCAATACTGTCTGGTGGGACATTCCGGTCAATTTCACATTGTGCTCCACTTTGTTGAATTATATTCCTTATACACTCCCGACCCTTCCCAATGACCAACTTGACTTTCCCAGCTGGTACATTGACCCTCTCCTCCTCCTCACATTGTTGTTGATTCATATTATTGTTGTCCATTTGATGTTGTTGTCCTTGTTGCTGTTGTTGTGGGTCCATAGCCTTGTGATCTGGACCATCTTCATTATTGTAATTGTTCATTTTGTTGTTGTTGTGACGACCACGACCACTCCCGTCCTTCTTCATTCCGTTGACAGCAGTGTCTACCAATTCTGAGATAAGGTCACAAGCATGACGGATTTGTTCTGGTTTCCCTGAAATGACTGCTGACTGGTCGTCCATCTCACCCAGACTCGCATTGATGGGGTCAAATTGGATTTTTGCTCCAGTCTCCGTCCGGATCCGTTTTATCGTCTCTCCACCCTTACCTCCAGAAAGAAAGGGAATAATTTTGATTAAATTTCTCACAAATTAGTCAGAAATGTACACACAATGAGAAAGACTTGTAAATCATTACCTATGATGAGTCCTACTGAGATTTTGGGTACTGGAAACCTGATTGATTTGAATCGGCCATTATTGTTATTAAAATTATTATTATTGTTGCTGTTGTCATTGTTGTTGTTATTATTATTGTTGTTATTGTAACGATTTCCTCCCGTTGAACTTCGACCCGTCGATCTCTCGTACTCATTCTTATGCTTGAATTGATAGCCAGGACTCTTGGATAGGAGGTCAATTACAAGTTGACGGGCATGCTCGACAAGGTCAGGGGGTCCTGGTCCTAACCGAAGAGTCTTGTCGTATTCTTCGTAGGATGAAGAAGCCTGGATAATATTCATCCTAGAACCGGATTTTTCTTGCAAAATTTTGATTGTCTTTCCTCCTCGCCCAATAATGAGACCAACTTTGTCGGATGGAATGGTCATGTCCAGCTGTGTACACACAAATTGTCCACTATAATAATAAAATTGCCCTATACTGATAAATAATAGAGTTTGTATTCTAATTACTGTAATATCTTCAGATGTTTGATCATCCTCTCCCAGGATATTTGACACGTTGATGTGTTGAAGAAGGTCATCATCTGAGGGATTTTTACCCAGTCCAACTGAATTCTTTGTAGACTCATTACAATGAAATACTGGACGTTTGGACAATTCCGGATCAAATTCTAGGGGTGGAGACTCGTCACACCAACTCAATGTGGGGGGCTGTTCTTCCAAGACTGGATGTGGGGGATCAACAATGGTGACAATCGAAGAATGAGAATGACCTACTCCTGTTGCTCCTGATGTCTGGTCCACTTCAGCCATTAATTACACAAGGGAAAGTACAGCAGAAAATTATTGGTCCGTGTCCTTTGGTCAGTCTATTGTTGTTAGCAGTGACACACTTGAGGGGCCTACACAAATAAATTATAAAATAATTCTAATACTATCACTGCCAATACGTGTGGGCACACTGACTCAAAATTCAGTTTGTAATTAAAAAGTTGCCTTTATTTAATTACGATTTCAGCGACGCTCATGAAGCGCAGCTGAGCGTAGAATTTGAGCGAGTTGAAGGAGCTGCAATGACTGCAATGAAACCTGGGTCACAGTCAAATGGGAAATCAAAAAAAATTCCGAAAATATGTGCTAGTTTGAGTTGCCATCATAATTAGGACAGTGACAATATTTTCCATGGCAACATGAAAATGCATCCAAATTGCTGTGTGTACAAAAATCTTGATTCTTGGTGTGACACTATGTCATGAATTAAAGACACTTTATGTACGGCAAACGAAATATTTTTATATTGAAAATAGAATCAATCCTTTATTATTATTATCTTTTGTTGTCTAACATTATTTTTTTTGAATAATTTATAATCAGTGATTACGAATCACCACACATTATTCCGTAATTATATTATCCGATTGACTTTTTCCCCACAAGTACAATCCAAGTGGCAATGCATCTGCATCATTTTTTAAATTCTCCTAATCATCATTATTGGTTTTTACACCAGAAATCAAACCACCAATATTTCGTAAACATACATTTGATAAGTTTTCCGAGTTGATTGAATATAGCATTTTATGTATATTTATATTGTAGTACAAGTATTTAAATGTCTTGTAATATATTAAATGTGTCTATGTGTATATACTATGATGGCATTTAGCACCAAAATAAGGATCCGTTATTTCTCTCTTCACTATTATAATAATCTTTTGAAGACACTTGTGAGCTATTTCTTTTATAATGCTCTGGCTCAGGAGTACATTTTGAAGACAGCATTATTTACTTTTAACGATAATTAAAGCTTTACCACTAATTACGTCAAAATTACTGAATCTTCGTTCAAATTCTGTTTTTAGTTTTCAACACGATACATATTATATATGTCATTCAAACTTGGCATTCACGACTCGTTTACTTCTTTTTTAAAAAAAATGTATCAGAAATTGTTCTCTGTATTAAAAATGGTGAATGACCTCTCAAGCTGTATATAAATTCTCAAAAAGACATTATTTTGCTCTGTTCCTGTATAGTATGGTACGACAAGGAAATTTTACTTTTACTAATTTTACTTTAAGGTACTTTGATTAGCCTTCTCAGTGTTAGTAGAATTAGCATTACTGCTGCTTTCTCAATTCCTACCCCCTACTCACTAATTTGGTTTATCGTCCTCTTCAATAAATTTGCAAATTTCACAACTAACAAACTTTTAAAATTGAACCAAGAACAGGAATATAAAAGTATCGCTACTCATTTTGTAAACTACCTATTGTTACTAATGTTGCTGTAAAGAATAATGCACAGAAAAGACTTCCCATTTTTTGGAATTGAACTAATACTTTAAAATAAAACTGCACTGAATTAAACGTACAACTATTAATACAAGCTTTTTCAACAGTTCTACTGTAGATCGGAATGGAAGTGGGTTTGTTTCAAAAAATAATATAATTACTTTATTTGTTAGATAATTGACCTCTTCCCTTGAAACTGACAGAAAAACAAAAAAGCCTCTTTACACTGCCAAACTGTAGTACCAATATAACGTATTATAACTCAATTCTGCCTCAAAGTTTCGCTTTGCATAATATATACAGTACCTTATATGTATGTAGTACAATTGTTTGAGCAACTAGAGTAAATTTTGAATTGAAACTCAACATCTTAAAGATTACAAATATTACAACCTGATTTGATTAAGGCAATCACTTCAAATGAGACGAGTGATGTTGGACCTTACCTAATTAATATGTATGTAGAAAACGGATTTACATTAAGATAAAAATGGAACTTTTCTTCACTCGTACTAAATATTAACTTTTACAGTCGTAAACTCGCTGGGGCTGGTGAGTCTGGAGGTAGTTTTGGTGAGTGGCCGCCACGAGCTAAAATAAAAGAAACATTTTTACAGTACATTATAAGTTCAATAACGTGTCATAACGGGGTTATGTAATTAATTATCAGGTATACTTACGAGTACTATGCCCTGTCCCAGTCGGTGAAGGACTCAATAAATTCCCTGACCTGTAGGGACTAAAACTTCCAGATTGTATGGATGGATTGGGTGAACCGGGTAAGGACGTGGAACCGACGAAGCTTGTTCTATTGAACATGCGGGATGACCTATCATTAAATTCAAAAGAAAGTAAAACATGTTAGCAACATCTATATTAGTTTAAGTTGAAAATTAATAATTTTAAATGATTAATCTGAAACATACTGGGAGAAAAACATTTGCTCTTGTACGATCCGTCGAACATCTTTTTCTCTCTTCAAGTCAATCTCAAGACTAAAGCACTTGTCTGGAAGGATACAAATTGCAATTTTTAAAAATAGTATTCTCATCGTTTGTGTGTTAAATTAAGATTCTACATTTTGGGCGTGTGACTAACCTTCTAAAGAAATTAATTTTTGTCTAATTCCATCAACATCCGTGTCTTGACCCAGCATGGACAGCGTCCCTTGCTCTGTTAATGGTGGTTGATTATCCTGTGAGACCTCAGAAGGAGTTTGATATTTTGCGAGTTCCGCCAGCTTTTGATCTAAGGCAGCTCGGTCTTCAATCAACTGTAAAAAATATTAGACGTTAACGTATGTTAATACAAATTAATTTAAATAGAGTACAATTATTAAATACTGCATAATTTGGACATAAACACACACCTGTGCAATTTGCATAGTTAATTGTTCATATCTAGCATCCTTTCCACTTTTCTGTTCCTCCAGAACGAGGATAAGGCGGGTCACTTCTTCCTGAAGGATTTTAGACTTTATGTTGTCCGAGTCATTAGCACTGCACAATTTTATAAAGGGGTTTGATTATTTTCACAATACAATAATATAATATAGTCTATATGTTTTACATGAATGATTACATTAAAATTTGTGCTACTTATTTTGTAGCTATTTAGCACGAATTCTTACCTGAGTCGTTTGTAAATATTGCTCAACTCCTCTTGCTTGTTTAAATTATCAAGTTCCACCAATTGCGTATGATTCTACATGAAGTGAAACGAATTTTTTTTTAAAAAATTAGATAGTACGGACAATATATAGTGTTATTATAGCGTAAAATAAACTACAAAATTCTTTAATTACCTTGAGAATGACATTTTCCTCCAACAGACGACTCTCTCCCGTCTCCAGCTGGCCAATTTTGGACTGGAGCAGTTCAACTTTTCTTTCTAACAGATTCTTTTCCCTTATGAGGTCATCCAATAATTGTTGCTGATTTCTGGCAAGAGCATCCAAACTTCCCAATCGATCTGCCAAATCTCCACCTTCAAGAGGAGTTGGCTGCTGTGGTGATTGACCATCCTGCGACTGCTGTTCTTGTTGTTGTCCTGGGGTAGCCACTTGACTTTCTACATTTTGTACAGGCTGTTGATAATAATACTCTCCTTGGATTTGTTGTTGTTGTTGCTGTTGCTGAGCATACTGAGTACTTTCTAGGGCTTGTTGTAGTCCAGCTACATTGTAACGAAGATACTCTACTTCCTGTGTCAGTGTTCCAATTTCATGTGACAAGGCAGCATTCTCAGCACGCAATGCATTATTTTCTTGGAGCATGGCAGCGGAAGTAGCAGAAGCGTCTGTAGTGTCAAGGTTAACAGGACTGACAAAATCTGTCGACTCGGCTGAGAATGTGGGAGGAATCGTTTGAGAGGAAAAGAAATTGATTTGTTCTTCTTGTTGAGGTTGAGCTTCCAACTCTGCCATTTTCCATTTGAGTCCCTCAATTTCCTTTTCCAAATTTTTCTTCTCAATGAGAAGCGTCTCGACAGTGTAATCTTGATGTTCTTTAAACTCTGTCAATTTGTCATTGGCTCTCTCAAACAGCTCCAACTTTTGTTGTACTCTTTGATTTTCTGTCTGCAACTCTTCAATAATTTTTAATTTTTCCTCGACTAGGGAATCTTTTTTGGAAAGTTGGTCTGTCAATTCATCCTGAATGGCAGAGTCTAAACTAAATTTGGATTTTTCTTTGAGTCCCTCATTCTCCCTCACTAAGGCATCATATTTCGATTTGATAATTTTAAATCTTTGTAAAATTTTTCCATAATTTACTTTCGACTCTTTCACTTCAGACTTCAACTTGAGAATCTCTTCTTCTTTGGCTTGTATGGATTCATCACCTGCGTCTCCAGAGGCTGAATCCTTGTCAGTAGCTATGTAGGTTCCTACTGAGTGCTGTTCCTTGTATTCTCTACCTTGCTCTTCCAGACGGAGAACAGTTTCTGTCTTTTCAAATAAATTCTGTTCGGAAATTTCTAAAGCTTTAATTTTATCATCTAGTTGACTTCGAGTTTGATGATAATATTCGTCATATTGCTGAATTATTTTTTGAATCTCTTCATCCTTGGCCATGACACAGTTTGTTAACTCAGTCACCTTGGTCTTGAGAGAGTCTTCCAACTCGTTCACATTCTTCATGAGTTGTTCAATATCATTATTCTTTTGGTCTAACAAATTTCCCAACTTTGTCATCTCCTCCCTGTACTCTGACACTTCCTGTTCCAATAACAATTTCTCCCTTTCCATGTCTTCTTTCTCCCCATAGAAAAGTTGCCTCTCCTCCAAGAATTGTTGTTGTATAGATTGGAACTGTTGTTGCATGAACTGGAACTGTTGTTCTGCCTCCTGACTTTTTGCTTTGACGTCTTCAAATTGCTCTCTTTCTTCTATTAATCTTTGCCTTTCTTGTAAAAGGCTATGCTTCTCACTCTCTAGATTCTGAATCTCGCGTTGAAGGGTGGTTGTGTCGTTGACTAATTGTTCTCGGGCCTGTTGTAAGGTATTTTGCTCCGTGGACAGATTTCGTTTAACAGTATCTAGATCTGCTTATGTTTTCAAAATGAAATCAGATAATTGTGTAACAATTTCATAACTGACGATTAATATATATTATATAATAAAAAATATATAATAAATAGTATCTGTAATATTCTAGTTGTTGGAAATATGAATTAAAATTACCTTGCTGGTCGTTGAAATCCGCAAGCCTTAAGAGTAAGTTGCCCTTCTCCGCCTCCAGCTGTGTCACTTTATTTTGAAGCTCTGCATATCTCGCCTGCAAATATTACCACACATCAAAGTAATCTAACTCGTATAAAAAACAAATATTGTATTAAGGGTTTAAGAATTCTGACAAGCATACCTGCAGATCGCTGTCCTGACTCTGACTCTCGTTCACCTCTTTCCGAATCTCTTGCAAATTATTCTTGAACTGAATTTTCATTTTTTTGATATTCAATTCAGATTTTTCCAATTTCTCTGTTAGCTGTTTAATATTTTCATCCAACTGTGCTACATGCTCACTATCCTGACTCTTGGAAGCCGAATTTTTCTCATTTTCAAACGTTTCCTGTTCCAATAAAAATTTCTCCTTGTCTACTCCCATTTGCTCTTTCTCCCCATAGAAAAATTGTCTCTCCTCGAAGAATTGTTGTTGTATAGATTGAAATTGTTGTTCTGATTCTTGATATTTTGATTGAACTTGCTCAAATTGCTCTCTTTCTTCTATTAATCTTTGTTTTTCGTGTGAAAGGCTATGCTTCTCGCTCTCAAGGTTCTGAATCTCGCGTTGAAGGGTGATCGTCTCGTTGACCAATTCTTCTCGAGCTTGTTGCAAGGCTTGTTGTTCAGTGGACAGATCTTGTCTAGCAGTGTTGAGCTCCAATAAAAATTTCTCTTTTTCAATTCCCATTTGCTCTTTCTCCCCGTAGACAAATTGTCTCTCCTCGAACAATTGTTGTTGAATAACTTGGAATTGCTGCTCTGATTCTTGATATTTTGCTTGAATTTGATCTAATTGCTCTCTCTCTTCGATTAATTTTTGTTTTTCTTGTAAAAGGATATGCTTCTCACTCTCTAGATTCTGCATCTGGCGTTGAAGTGTGGTTGTGTCGTTGACCAATTCTTCTCGAGCTTGTTGCAAGGCTTGTTGTTCAGTGGACAGATTTTGTCTAACAGTGTCGATCTCCAATAAAAATTTATCTTTTTCAATTCCCATCTGCTCTCTCTCCCGGTAGACAAATTGTCTCTCCTCGAAGAATTGTTGTTGAATAGATTGGAATTGTTGCTCTGATTCTTGATATTTTGCTTGAATTTGATCAAATTGTCCTCTTTCTTCTATTAATTTTTGTTTTTCTTGTAGTAGGATATGCTTCTCACTCTCTAGATTCTGAATCTGGCGTTCAAGGGTAGTCGTGTCGTTGACTAATTGTTCTTGGGCTTGTTGTAGGGCATTTTGCTCCTTGGACAAATTTTCTTTGAAAGTGTCGAGCTCCAATAAACCTCTCTCTTTCTCAACTCCCATTTGCTCTTTCTCCCCATAGAAAAACTGTCTCTCCTCGAAGAATTGTTGTTGGATAGATTGGAATTGTTGTTCTGATTCCTGATATTTTGCTTGAATTTGCTCAAATTGTTCTCTTTCTTCTATTAATTTTTGTTTTTCTTGTAAAAGGGCAAGCCTCTCGTTCTCTAGATTCTGAATATCGCGATGAAGGGTGGCTGTGTCGCTGACTAATTCTTCTCGGGCTTGTTGTAATGCATTTTGGTCTGTTGACAAATTTTCTTTGACTGTGTCGGGCTCTGTTTCACAACATATTTATTTGGGTTTTAGAGAATATTTTTCAAAAATAACTTTTGGTACGTAATTTTATTAAATGACAAAACTTGAAGTTAAAATAAAAATTACCCTGTTGGTCCTCGAAATTTGCAAGACGTAAGAGTAAGTTGCCCTTCTCTTCCTCCAGCACTGTCACCTTATTTTGAAGCTCTGCATATCTCTCCTGCAAATATTACCGCACATCAAATTAATGTCCATGTTGTATAAAAAACAAATACTGCATTCAGATTTTAAGAATAAATACGAATATTGACGAGCATACCTGCAGGTCGCTGTCCTGCCCTTGACTCTCATTCTTCTCCTTCCGTATCTCCTGTAATTTGGTTTTAAATTGAATCTTTAGTTTCTTGATATTCAGTTCAGATTTTTCCAATTTCTCTGTTAGCTGTTTAATATTTTCCTCCAGCCGTGCTACATGTTCACTATCCTGACCCTTCGAGGTTGAATTTTTCTGATTTTCAAACATTTCCTGCTCCAGTAAAAATTTCTCCTTTTCAACGCCCATTTGCTCTTTCTCCCCATAGAAAAATTGCCTCTCCTCCAAAAATTGTTGTTGTATAGATTGGAACTGTTGTTGCATGAACTGGAACTGTTGTTCTGCTTCCTGATTTTTTGCTTTGACGTCTTCAAATTGCTCTCTTTCTTCGATCAATCTTTGCCTTTCTTGCAAAAGGCTGTGCTTCTCACTCTCTAGATTCTGAATCTCGCGTTGAAGGGTGGTTGTGTCGTTGATCAATTCTTCTGGAGCTTGTTGCAAGGCTTGTTGTTCAGTAGACACATGTTGCTTAACTGTTTCTAGATCTGTTTATGTTTTGAAAATGAAATCAGGTAATTGGATAACAATTTCATAAATGACGATGATATATAATAATATATAATAGTATATGTGTTTAATATAGTAAATATATTGTTGGAAATATGAACTAAAATTACCCTGATGGTCGTCGAAATTTGCAAGACGTAAGAGTAAGTTGCCCTTCTCTTCCTCCAGCTCTACCACCTTATTTTGAAGCTCTGTATATCTCTCCTGAAAATATAATCGCACATGAAAGTATTCTAACTCGTATAAAAAACACACATTGCATTAAGGTTTTAAGAATTCTGACAACCATACCTGAAGATCTCTTTCCTCACCCGGACTCTCATTGTTCTCTTTCCGTATCTGCTGTAATTTAGTTTTGAATTGAATCTTTAGTTTCTTGATATTCAGTTCAGATTTTTCCAATTTCTCTGTTAGTTGTTTAATATTTTCCTCCAACTGTGCTACATGCTCACTATCCTGACTCTTGGAAGCTGAATTATTCTCATTTTCAAACATTTCCTGTTCCAATAAAAATTTCTCCTTCTCCATTCCCATTTCTTCTTTCTCCCCATAGAAAATTTGTCTCTCCTCTAAGAATTGTTGTTGCACGAACTGGAACTGCTGTTCTGCCTCCTGATTTTTTGCTTTGACGTCTTCAAATTGCTCTCTTTCTTCTATTAATCTTTGTTTTTCCTGTAAAAGGTTATGCTTCTCACTCTCTAGATTCTGAATCTCGCGTTGAAGGGTGGTTGTGTCGTTGACTAATTGTTCTCGGGCTTGTTGTAAGGCTTGTTGTTCAGTGGACAGATTTCTTTTAATAGTATCTAGATCTGTGTATGTTTTGAAAATGACATTAATTAAAATCTAGGTAATTGCATAACAGCTTCATAACAGATGATTATATAAAGTGTATGTTATATAGTAAAATTAGTAAAATAGATTCTTGGAAGTATGAATTACCCTGATGATCGTCGAAATCCACGAGACGTAAGAGTAAATTGCCCTTTTCTTCTTCCAACTCTGTCACCTTATTTTGAAGCTCTGCACATCTCTCCTGAAAATATTACCGCACATCAAATTAATCCATGTTGTATAAAAAACAAATACTGCATTCATGTTACATAATAATTCTGACAAGCATACCTGTAGATCGCTGTCCTGCCCTTGACTCTCGTTCTTCTCCTTCCGTATCTCCTGTAATTTGGTTTTGAATTGAATCTTTAGTTTTTTGATATTCAATTCAGATTTTTCCAATTTCTCTGTTAGCTGCTTAATATTTTCCTCCAACTGTGCTACATGTTCGCTATCCTGACCCTTTGAAGTTGAATTTTTCTCATTCTCAAACTTTTCCTGCTCCAGTAAAAATTTCTCCTTGTCTACTCCCATTTTCTCTTTCTCCCCATAGAAAAATTGTCTCTCCTCGAAGAATTGTTGTTGTATAGATTGGAATTGTTGTTCTGCTTCTTGATATTTTGCTTGAATTTGCTCTAATTGTTCTCTTTCTTCTATTAATTTTTGTCTTTCTTGTAAAAGGCTATGCTTCTCACTCTCTAGATTCTGAATCTCGCGTTGAAGTGTGGTTGTGTCGCTGACTAATTCTTCTCGGGCTTGTTGCAATGCATTTTGCTCGGTGGACAAATTTTCTTTGACAGTGTCGAGCTCTGTTTGGAAAAAATATTATCTGGACTTTAGTAGGTGTTTTTTTAGTAGGTAATATTATGAAATGGCAAATTAATTTTTTAAAATTTAAATCACCTTGGTGGTCGTCGAAATCAACGAGACGTAAGAGTAAATTGCCCTTCTCTTCTTCCAGCTCTGTCACCTTATTTTGAAGCTCTGTATATCTCTCCTGAAAGTTGTGGAACATGAAGGTTACATACTATATACATAGACAAAGACAAGAATTACACATGAACACATTTTCATTTTGACAAGCATACCTGAAGATCACTCTCCTGATCCTGACTGTCTTTTCTCTCCTTCCGTATTTCTTGTAATTTAGTTTTGAATTGGAGTTTAAGTTTTTTGATGGTCAACTCAGATCTTTCCAACTTGTCTGTCAATTGTTGAATGGTTTGGTCCAACTGTGCTACATGTTCCTGCTGACCTTGCAAAATTTGTTGTTTCTCACTCTCAAACATTTCTTGTTCCAGTAGAAATTTCTCCTTCTCTCCTCCCAACTCTTCCTTCTCTCCATAAAATAATTGTCTTTCTTTTGAAAAGTCTTCCTTCTCAATTGTCAATTTTTCCTTATCCGATTCTAAGGCCGATTTTTCTAAATTGAATACTTGAACATCAATTGCAAGTCTTTCCTGTTGTTCATCCATTTGCTCTCTCTCTTCACTCATGGCTTCCTTCTCTTTCGTCATCTGTTCTTGTTCTAGAATAAATTTTTCCTTGTCCTCCATCCATTGACTGTACTCCAAATCATACTTTTCATTGGATACAGTATTTTTTGCATTCTCCAATGCTAGCTGATCTTTTTCCAACTGAAATTTTGAAAATATTGTTTTAGATTTTAAACTAAATGATCAATAAACTTTGACCAGAAATAATGATGTCATTGAAATTACCTCGAGATGGACGAGGGTCTCTTGTAATTCAGCGACTTGAGTGGATAGTTGAAACCGAGTGGATTCTAGAGTGGCATTGGATTCTTCTAAAATTTTGACACGATCCAAATTCTTTTGTAATTCTTTATTTAGTCTATCTTTATCCGTTTTCCATTGATCTTGATGTAATCCTACATGTTAAAAATCATAATAATTTAGATTTGCATTGCCGTTGAAACTGTAAAACACACACCAACTATTTTCCACCATCAATAATAATATATATTTGGTAGTACTTGGTACATGAATAATCAAAGCTTTAAAATTACCCAGCTGTCGTTCAAGATCAAAAAGTAATTTTTGTGATTTGTCTAGCTCATCTTTTCTTTCTCGAAGTTCCACTTCAAATTTCTTCTGTACTACACTCACAGCCTCATTTTTCGATGAGATGACTTTTTCCTTTTGACTGAGAGCATCCTATTTTTATGCACATTTACTTTAGTACCAGTAGGAGAATTCATTAAATTTATGTTTCCAATATAAAGTTTACTCACTTCCAAATCAGAGACTTGTTGATCTCTCTCAGCTAATTTAGATTCCAATTCTATTATTCGATGATCCTTCTCTTTGACCTGCTGATACAATTCTGTGAATCTACGGTCCGGTTCCTACTCAAAAAATACAATTTTATTAGACTGCAGTCCTTTGAATAATTATTTGAATAACAAATATATTAGCAAAATTCTTTCTCACGATTTTTGAGTAGGACGCTGTGCTTCGATGTGGATCTTCTTCCCTTTCATCACGAAATTTTTGAAGGAGTGTTTGGACATCAACAATAGGAATGGGATGTACTTTCGTTGCATTTTCTCTGTTACAGACATGAAATAGCACATAAAAGCATTGGAACAACAACACACATCAAATCAACAATTACTACAATTTAATCTTTAGTAGATACTAAATACTTAAATAAATTCATACCTGGCCTCATCCTCCTGTAATTTTTTCGTCACTATGAAATAACAAATGATAACAGTTTAGACCATTTAAAATGTCACAAATTTTGTGTAAATTTTAAAACTCACTTTCAAGGAACTTGTCTCTTCCACCGAGTCCGACGACTTCCGCAGGTGGAGAGCCAACCGGAGATGTAAAGTCATCGTCATCATCAGAGTATAAACTTTTCAACTCTGTAATTTTACGACGTAGCTACAAGAACAAAGGAAAATGGTCATAAAATAAAATGTGGAAAATTACAAAATAGACTTCTTTTTTACCATATTGCAAAATAAAACTATCATGATCAATTTTATACTGTCAAATTACCTGATCAGCTCTGACTCTGTCTGATGCTTCATCGTCTGAGTCTGACGATGGAATTACTTGTAAATCATCGTCATCTGGATTATACATCTAATCAAACTTTTATTCTTATTCGCAAAGTAACCAAAACACAAGTTCTCTTCTGTCCACACACAAGACAAGATACCTATTTAATTAACAATTATTGTAGAAAAAAGGACTTTAGAAAAATGTCCCAAACCCTTTCTCCTCTCTACTACGTCTTGGAATTATAACATGTTCATTGACTAAACACAATCAAAACTTTTATCTACAATTGAAGTTTTCCCTCATGAACAACTTTTTTTTACATGTGTGACAACTCTCTCTCTACTTACTGCAATAATTCACAAACTTAGCTAATATCACTGCAGACCTAAATATGACAAATCTAATGAACATTTACAATTACTTTTTAATTTGACTCTTGTCTAGCCCTTTCAAGTCTTATTATAACAAAAAAAAGGTCAAATTCTCTCACAGATTGTGGAATTTGAAAACCCCTTTTACATTTGAGAACAGTCAGCAAAAGGTGCAAGGATTTCCCCATTCTAGATATGTACAACAACACAAAATTGCAATTAACTTTAAAATGCATTGTTACAGTTAAATTAACTCAGTTAAATCTATTTTGATTCATTACTAAAGTTAAATTTGATGCTGAAGAAAATTGTCTACTCTTTACTGGAGAATTAGTTTACTGCTTAATCTTGACATCATTGCAAGGTGAATGACATTCATAAAATAATTCTAGACTACCCTGACTAGTTAAATTCATAACTAAATAAACTTTAATAAACTGTCTGAGTAATTTACCTAATATGTAGTACACACACTTTGATAGTATAATACCGTATTTTTTCTAATAGAAGCCTAGTAAGAAGGGCGATATTGTCTAGTGCTTCCATGTTAAAAGATATGACCTTAATTCTAAGACGGGTTGCAAAAAGGTCACTAGGTAAATAGAAGCCCAAGAAAAGGTAAGAAATACGGTATGTGTTGTTTGGCCGCCTCAATAAAATTAAAATGAGAATTGTCGATTGTACAGTACAGTTTGTGCTAGTCTTTAGTACAGTGAAACAATTAACGTTCTCAACAATGACAAAGTTTATATATTGCATAGGTGGTTTGAAAGAAAATATATCTCAGACCTCTTCCGACTCATATTAAATGTTAGGACTTAAGTAAAAATTATTTTAATGTGACTCACAGTATGTTACAAAATAAATGAGAATCACTAAACCCAACTGTCGAACAAGTGTAAAGTGTCATCATAATGAAAAGGTTAAAATTACTCCTGTGGAAAAAATTTCGACTTCAATGTCGAAATAAAATTTCTTACATCCTTGAGATCCTTTCTCCAGTGACCTTTGTCCTTATTGTCCTCACCATTCGTGGGATTATCGTGCCAGAAAGAGAGTCCAAACCACTCATTTACGAAGCATTTAATGTGAAAGGAAATGTTCCTCCGATTGTGAATAGTTGTTGTCAATCAATTTACTACACTCCTTCAAATCAACTGACAGCCAAGTTGATAAATTCGATTAGTCAAGAATTCTTCATAAAGGAAGGACTCCAGTACACCTGTAAGAAAACTGGACAACAGAAAATTGTTTCGTTTGTGAAAAAAGATGAAAAGGTTTTCATTCAATTTATTTTTCTGTCCAGTTAAGAACTTTTCCAGTAAAAATGAACTGGAACAAGCGTACAGTAAAAGTATGTCACTGACGGACAATCCCCTCAGTACTTCTCCAGTTTTGGCTGGAATAGTTTTTGAAAATCTGAATGGTGATTCACACATACCCAGAGAAATCAAAGTGAGTTACAGATATATTTTTTTACAATTGAAGGAGGGGTTAGTAAAACAAATGACTCTAGGATTGCCCCAATAATCCTTGGTCAATGCATCTGTTAGTGGGCAAGGATAATTGGGGCAATCCTAGAGTCATTTGTTTTACTAACCCCTTCAATTGTAGTCTTACTTATTTTTCACTAAATAAGTTTTCCAGTACACACTCCGATTCCCATCCTTCCAACGAACACCCTACAAAGCATACATCGACCGAGGAAATTTCCAGCCTTCATACCAGAATTCAATTGACAATCCATACTTCATCAGTCCTGGTCCACGATCCAAGGACAGTGAATTTGGAGGTTTTCCAGGTTACTATGATGAAGGATTCCTTTATCTCCAGTACGCTGTGGACACTTCAATTTCAAAATTATTTCTCAATGAGACAGAGGCTCAGAAAATTTGACAAGTTTACATTAAAATTACAACGATTTCCATACCCTCCATATGTAAAAGACATTTTATTACCAATTCTTCAATTATGGCTCCCATTTTTACTCGCTGCAGCCTTCGTTTATCCAGTAATGAGTGTGACGAGACAGGTTGTCCATGAGAAGTCGAGTCGTTTGAAGGAATTTATGAAAATTCTTCGTTCAACTCAATGGTTCGGATGGCTCGTGACCTCTCTCACAACATTGACCTTCTCTACTTGCATTAGCGTCATTTTACTCAAGGTACTTTTCTGAATGTTTGATTAATTCCCATTCCCATAAAATATTTCACTCCATTTACTCAGGTAAAGATTCGCGATGGTTTTGCAATCTTGACCAACACAAATCCACTCGTCATTTTCCTCATTCTGATCACTCTTTCTTGGGTCGTTATTGGTTACTCCTTCCTCATGTCCACTCTCTTCGACAATGGTAAGGGGTCATCATTGAATTTTTTTGATCAAAAAAATCTATCAATCTAATAATTCTTGTTGAAATCAGAATCAGTCGCATCGACCGTGGCAGCCTTCGTCTGGTTTGTCTCGTACTTGTTCTATGCAAAACTTTACACTGCCTATCCATCCATGACAATGGCATCCAAATTTGCTAGTACACTCCTATGGTGTCCACACATGTCCACTTTTATAGCCACCTACATCCTGTGTATCCAGGAGAATTTTGGTACTGGAGGTCAATTTGACAATTTTTGGGATGGGACCAATCCAACTGATGATTTTTCCATTGGTCATTGTGTCCTCATCTCTTTCTTCAATGGAGCTATTTACATGCTCCTTGCTGCTTACATCGAACTGGTCTTTCCGGGTCAATTTGGAGTCCCCCTGCCCTCGTATTTTGTTTTCACTGTACGTCCTACGTATTCTTAAAAAAAGAGAGGATAACTTTTTTCGGGAGGTCAAACACACACAAACACAATATGCCAGTCAATTTAGTTTATTTTGACTTCGGGACAGAAATCATACTGGACGGGTCAACACACAGTCCCTTCATT
>WJFB01002538.1:0-18535 GCA_009870185.1 Pygmarrhopalites habei
GATACAAAAGTTTCATTCATGAGCTAAGCAAATGCTTTTGGTCTTTTTTTTGTTTTCTGCACTTTATTATCAATGATATTTTATTATTTCAAAAAATTACATTGGCATCATTTTAATAAAATAACATTGGCTTATACAGTTAGTTATTACGACTACTACCATTAAACTATTATTATGTAGTTTTATTTATAAATAATCATCATTATGAATAATCATCAGTAGTACTATATATAATAATATTATTCATGTAATATGAATCATATTGTACATTATATTAATTTCCGCCTGGTCATGTTAGGCAGCTTTCTCACAACAAAAACAATATTGCAATAAAAATATTGTTTAGATAATGTATAAAAATATAAAGCAGTTACAACAAGGACTCGAACTGTTCATTATTTGTGTACCTGTGATGAAGAGAAACGATGACGACTTAAAAATGAGTGAAGGTTTATGTCTAAAAATCTGTGTAAAGAAAAGTCCTTTGTTCTTCTAATCATGTTGCTTGAAAAGAATAAAGATAAATATCAACATAAAAAATATTATTATAATGTATTAAAACTGCTTGTGTAATACAAATTTTAGTTTTTTTAAAATTTCAGAGAATCTTTCGTCCAGGACGAATCGTCCTTGATTTTATAACTGGATTATTTACAAGTCAATCTCAGCTATTTATTTTAGAATGCCACGCTGTTGTTAGCGACAATTCATAGTCCTTAAATTAAAAAATTTAATCTATGTACTTACATCGTACCTTTGTTAGGGGTATGTTTGTTTCATTTTAAAAGCTTTATAAACAAGTTGTAGAATATGAGACTCCCAATTCGAGTTTGTGACATTAGCCTGTGTCCTACTAACTTAGGACCCATTAATATTACAAAATAATAATATTTCAGAAATATTAGAACAAATGAAGTAATAAGAAATTTATGAATATGTTATCCTGCTTGCAAGCATAGCAAAATCAAATAATATTCACTAATGTACCACAAACGATTTGTACCTGAGAAAATGGCATTAAATTAGTTTGTCAGTGTTGATTTCTAAAAAAAAAAAAGTGAGAGTCTGAACAAGACGAGTCCAAATTGGACCTTTTTTTGTCATGGATATTTATAGAGAGAGAATCCAAGTGAGAGATTGTTGAAGAGATCAATGGGGATTGTTGTTGGGATTTGAAGCTGAGGAAGTTGAGGAAGAAGATGTGGATGATTCTGGTCGATCAAGTGGAAGTGGGGTATTAGGTGTGGACAAGCTCAAAGTGGAACTGGAAGAACTCCAGTCTGCCACATTAAATTGAAGACTAAATCTTTGTTGTTGACGTAACGCATACTCAGAGTCCAAGTCTAAAATATTTCGGGGATTGCGAGGAAGCGAATTTAAACTATGCCTGAAACAATCACGATAATTTGAAACCGAATAATTGGGTGGGTCAGTGTCCACAGTTGAAACTGTACCGTTTTGTTGTTGTTCAGGAGGGTCTAAAATAATTGTACTGGCACGATTAAAGTTCAAAGAGTTCGAGCTTGGACCTTGGAGTGGATCTCCCTGATCTGTTGTTGTAATTCCATTCGTCATATTTGTGGAATTGGTTTTTGAACATGATGCTCTACACTTTGGAATTGATTCAGTACTTTTTGGAGATTGTCCATTTACTAGATGTGGTACCGTCGGGGCACTACTACCACTACTTGTAGATTCACAAATTACTTGTGTTTCAACACTGTTCACTGCATCAACAGTTCCATTTGTCCTCATTTGAGATTGACAATTTTGACTTGGAACTTGATTAATATTTTCATTAGTGAGGATTGTTGAGTTGATAGCAGCCGCATTGAAACTTGAAGTCATGTAAGACGGCAAAGGATGTACACAATGGGAATTTTCAATCTCTTCATAAGGTGGAGGAGCTTCATTTGTTGGCGGAAATGTTGGTGGTTTCCACAGAGCTAAATAATGTGGTGGAAAAAAATTGGAATGAGCTCCAGCTGGTCTCTCGAAGTAACAGTCATTTGAAAAGTCAAGACTCCTTGTGTCATCGCATTCATCACACACTGTATAAAGGAAAATGCACATCTTTATAGGATAGATTTTATATTTTTCAATATATAAATATGATGCAAGGCATACACTTACTTTGAGCTGAATGACATGCCTCAGCAGAATTTAATCGTCCTAAAATTGAAAGTAATATTTTATTACTGGATTTTACTGTAAAATTTTTACATATCATACTTAGAATCTAAGTCTTATAGCAGAAATCATTCTTTTCCTTTTTTTACCTTGTATGTGGCGTTGACTGTAAACAAATAATAATTATTACATTAAACTGCTTTTATTTTATACCTTACGATGGTATTTAGTTGTCAAGTTGATTTTGTATGACTCACCGAAGACGATACACAAGGAATGAGAGCAGAGCAAGAGACAACATGGAACAAACAGAAGCAATGACAATTTTAGGGACCACTTCCGATATGTCAACGGGCCCAAAAGGTCCACCGGTCGTTCCACCATTTCCTTTTCCTCCGTTTATCGTATCGTCCAAACAAATGACTGAAATCATTAACAATATGAAAATGATTGTATTATTTTGGGTATTGTTGAATTGATTGGTAAAATATTAATAATTTAAAATCCTTACATTCACAACAGGAATTGCCAACACGGAAAGATTTGCAGTCCTATAATTAAATACATAGTAACATTCGTTCGTGTGTTAAAATATTAATTATTTTTTATTACAGAACAATATTATTTTGTTGAATAATATAACCTGTGGAGGAGAGCATAATACAGCCTTGCACCAAATAGGCCCCTCTTCAGCACACACGCAAAGAGTGCATTCATCAGGACCTTGAAGTTGACAAGACAAAAAAAACATTTAGTCCATTGTTGAATTGATTTAAATTTTTAATTAAAAAATGAGACACAATTTCTCACCAGGAACGTAGTGAACACCCGCTGGGATGCTTCTCCCATTAAGGTCAACACAGCTGACCCCGTTGTGATTAATCCCCGGTTGTGTGAAAGTTGTTATATTACTCGGAAATGGCAATACATTTACCGTCATTGTGTGGAAATTTGATTTTTCGTCACATTATAAATAAGTAATCTTCTCCCTTCAACCTACCTGTCTCGAAATTTTAGAAGCGAAAGTTGAAATTTCAGCAAATTCCTAAGGGATTGCTTGAAACCTCCGCTCCAATTGATCAAGGAAAAGAAAATGATGCTCTTCTCTTAGGCCCTAAGGCAAAAAAAGAAGATTCTTAAAAAGGTCGAGTAAAATTGTTTGTCAACAGGGTGAATACGGTGAGGATATTATGCTCACAAGATTCAGTGGATGATCTTCCTCTACCAATTAAGTTAAAATATAAAAATCACTACAAAACATCCATGCATTTAAGAACGAATGTAGATAAGGAGAGAAAGTCAGCAGTTGTCCCTTTTTTTCAAAATGCCGTTGTATATTTCAAAGTGCAAAGATTTTTGGATTTCTCTTCTTTCACAGAAAAAACTGAACATGTTATTAATGTAGTCTCCAGTCCTCTTCTGGTATGCCATCACTCTGAAATCAACAGTTTTGATTCGAGTGAAAGCTGACTTTCTCCAAGTGCAAATGAACTTCCTATGCAACTTTTAAGTTTATTAAGTTCATATGTGGAATCCATTTAATAAATGAGGCAAAATTAAGAGAGTTGATCTTGACGAATTAATTTTCATACCACCCAATTTTATTATTAATTTAACAGTTTAAATAGTCTCAATATAGTAGTATGTAATCCCAAATTTATAATTAAAAAAATATTCTCATATTTATACCCAAATCACAACGTTTTATATATGTTTTCTTAATCCTATCAATAAAATCATCCAATAATTTAAAATCATATCATTAATTAATATTGAAGTTAGTGTAGTGTAGAGTTATTCCTTCAAAAACTGAATTCTGTCAACTTAATAAAATATGGAGTAATATAAAAACCAAAATATCTTGACACATAATTACTGCCAAGATATCTAATTCATTGCTCTATAGGCCCATTTAGAGTACACGAGTATCGTAGAAACAAGAGTCAAATATTTAGCTTTGACTCTTTGTAATGTAAATTTGAACTTGTGTGTGGAGGGGTCCATATCCCTTCTTTGATCTGAAGTTATCTTATTGTGTTCCTCCGGGGTTGCATCTGTGTGTACCTTGAAAGTTATGTACTAAGCTGTATTTTCCACTGCTTAAATTTCCAACTACTTTCTCTAGTCATTAAAGTTCTCAACCAGAGTTTAAAATGCTATTTAACGTGTCCTCATTGGATTGAAATCAAAGTACTGATTAATTATGTAATTTTTATAATACAATACAAGTTTAAATACCACACATGTATTTGAAAGGCAAAAATTGTGCAAGTATATATGACAATTAGGAATTAACCATGTAATTTTTATAATTAAATTCAATAGACACACCGTTAACTATGGGAGAAACGTTCAAGTCCAACCTATCGCAATTGTTGACAAAATGTGAAAGAAATAACTGAGGTGAATCAATATCCGTTTAATTAATTAGTTCCATTGGTAAGTACGTTAGATAATGAACTCAACATTTTTTGTTTTTTCTACTCTTTCTAAATACCTAATCCTTCATTGAACAATGTAAGTATTTAGTGTATTTACTGAGTATTTCAATTTCATTTTATATTATCATTATCATTATAATTAAACTAGTCTACAGTACGTAGTAGTTGTATGAGAGTCTCAAATTGAAATAAGGTACATACTATACAGTAGTAAGTAGTAAATTAAACTTTAACACATTTACAAGTTACAAGTAAATAGGCAATAAGAGGGCGAGTTGTTGTTACAAGTTTAAAATACACTATTTTAAACATATTAAATGTAGAGTACTTTAGTGTACAATATATTTCAAAAGGTCACCGTTTACCGGTTTTCAGTTTTACTTTTCTAATATAATAATTTATGTAATATTGTAACTTACATCATAAATACAAGTTAATTAGTCTTTTTATGCTATAACCTACAATTAAAAGTCAGGAGATAAGTAAATGAGTCACACATTTTTTGAAGGCCTATAATCTTTTTTGTGCAAGCACACAATAAATATTTCTAACTCCTATGTTGTGTGTGTTATAAATATTTTTGTGTGGGTTTGTCAAAATATTGTCATTAAAAAAGGTTTCTATTCTATAATAATTAACTCTCGATATTATACTTACTATTTGAAATAGGAAGATATTTATTCTCCTTAGATGTACGCAATTTTGAGACTATATTATGAAAGAGAATGTTTTTAGTAACTTTTTAGTATTCTACTGATAAGAGTACACATGAAGATTAAATGTCTGTGATTGTGATGGATACCCTCACTACATCAAAATTCGACAAAACTCCTACGTACACATGAAATGTATAGTGTAGAGTAGTGTATAGACTAATAGTTTATGCATTGGTGTCTCTAGAAAATGTGATAAAAAGGTGATGCTTCAAAGTAAAACCTTTTGGATGCTGAGACTCAACTCATCTATCTAAGAAATGTCATGTCGTTTCCGAATTTCTTGTGAATCTATCAAGAATGCCTGAGGTAAGATTTGATTAAGGAGGGACTCCACCTTTTTTACATATTTTGACACTCGATTTACCTTCCTGACTCCTCCGAACCAGGTACTTGTGTGTGCCCATGTTCTCAACTCTCCATCCGGAGAGATAGAGAGTATCAAAAGAGTAAGGATATTACATACTTATAAGTACCAAGTCTACTCTACTCACTTTGGAGAGAACCGAGAAATGGATAGAATCTAATAGACAGGAGAGATCCTGGATAAAGGATGAACTCTAAGTTTATTTTGAGAGAGAGAAAGCATTGCCAAATGCTCTCTCTCTCTTTCTCTCTCTCTTCATTCCACTTCCATTCCTCACGATCTCATTCAACATCAATCTTCATCATGAAATACAACATTACATGGTAAAAATGTATTTGTCAGCCTATACGGATGGTCCTTCCCTCACAAGTTCATCCATATTTATTACATAATATAAAAGGATGATGAAGGATTCAAAAATGTACCACTTTCTCCTTGGTCATCATGGCATTCCTACATATTTTATATTGTACATAGTACCTATGCTATGAGAATACTTAATTCTGGAGAAAAGTCCTCTCACTATTCAAGTGCTCATTTGAATGAACAAGATTTTCATAACTATAATGTACACTACACTACACTCTAGGGATCAATAGAAAGTTAAGAATTTAATTATCACCAGGGAAAGTCTTTGAATTTTTTCTCTGAATAGTAATTAAAAATTTTTTGTCTACATTAAAGGCTCTAAAGGTGTCCATGCAATTATGAATAGTACACTGTATGTGTGTGTTGTGTAATTATCCACAGGTAAATATTTTTGAATGTAGCAAGACACTCCATACATTTTAGTGAGAGTAAAAAGAGAAAGTTAAACACTTTCACTCCCCATTCACTGTCTACAAGACATTACAAGTTACACTGTCAAATCTCACGAATTATAATGATTACCCCTCATCTTGATTCCTTATAAATTAAAATGCTTTGGCATTATTACAATATAAAATAAATACTTGAGCCTTCAATTTTAATAACAAGGAATTTTCTAGGATTAGTGAAATCCCACACTTCATTTTGTCCATCAATGACTCCACTATTTTGACTCCTATAATACTTTAGTGGGTAGTGGAGGAGCGGTTTGATACTCGCCCACACTGTCTTCATCTTTCTTACATTCCTTCACCGGTTCTTCCCGTTGGGACTGTCCATGTATGACTAGGATTGGTGTTTCACCATTCTCTCCTCCATGGTCCCGGAGTGAGTCAAAACCTGGAGGAAATTGGGCTGCCAGGGTTGCTTCTCGGTCTAATTATTTATATCAAACAACCACACATTTGTAAGTAAGTATCCATACTTAAATTCCCATTAATCTTCCACGGGTAAATAAAAATATCTTATGATTAGAGAAAAATAAAGTGTAGGATTGAGCCTACTAATTTAAATTTTTATTTGTACCTTGCTGAGAAATGAGAAGAGCTCTACATCGATTTTGATACTTGAGGTATCTGGCGAGGGCAAAGAAAATGAGGAAAAGGATGAAACCAAAAAACATACAAACAAGAATGATTTTGTAGAGGAATTCCGGTGGTTGGAATATCAAGTCTGCATCATTTGGAGTGTACGCCTTGTGATCCACCATCATGATGCACTTTACTCTACTCTACTCTATATTGTACTATCACATCATTTCTCCGTCCAAACATATACACACATAACTCATATGAGGAGAAAGTTGAGGATCCTGTCTGTTCAGCCAAAACCTGTAATGAATCAATAAATATTTTATTAATATCTCAACTAGACAACGTCCAAACAATATTTTGATGAATCGTATCCATTTCTAAATTATCTTTCCGACTCTCTTCAGTCAATCTAGTATTATTTTAATTGTTATTGACTGACTGTTACATGAGATATGTCATAGGTTAAGTATTCCTTTCTACAAATTAATGATCAAAATAAAACTCATGATGTGTATATTCTAGAAATGTTGAGAATTTTAATGGCAGTGAAAAGTCAAAGGTTACAAAATACAATCCCGTATTTACCACCTGGAAAGAGTCAGTTCCTTCCATTTGTTTGCCAATGTACCTGCTTCTAACTATTCTCTCTCTCTGATGATAGTACATTAAAAAACGTTTTCGCAAGTCCTTTTTTTAAAATGATATTTTATTATGTACACAATCTTTTCATACACACACATTCTACACCACAGCTGAAAAGAATGAACGAGAGGAAATGGACTGGAGAAAAAGAGGGCATTTTCAAGCCATGATACAGTGAATCAGTTGCCAAACTGTACAATACAATACACAGTGATTTTCACCTTGACTCCCAAGACCTATTCGTTCTATTCATTGATAAGGGGGGTAATTCATGAAAGCCAACTTGTGTATTCATTTCATTCAACCTAGGGAAAGTCTTTTCGGTTGTTATTCTCAAACACAATGTAGACGGAAATAAACTAAACTGGAGATGATGGTCTATCTACATCTACTATTATTGTACATACCAAATGGTACACAAGTTATATCCGTTCAACACTCCATTTCATACACAATATCGACTTGTGTGTGTGATTCTTTTTGAAAGAGAGGAAGTAATGCCAAGTCAATGCGAAATGAAAAAGCCGAACTACACATCAATAAAAATGAAAAAAATACCATGTTATGTTAGGTATGGTTAGAGAGTTCTACACACAACGATACGATATTCCATCCATTCCTTCTTTCCATTATATAAATAATTCAGGGGTGTAGAATAACTATGTACTCATCTCGATTTTCTCTACTTTAACCCACAGCCCCCCCCCCCCCTTGACAGATTGATAGAACGGGAGCAAATACAAACATTTAAATTCTAAAATTGTCAACTTTTTCAATCTTCCTAGTCTAGTTCTGTACATAGTTCCGTGTTCAAATTATTGACAATCTGACAATGTATGCCGGTGTATGTACTCGAATGTACTTTGTGTGTGAGAGAGAAGAAGTATGTTCAGGACTGTGGATTTTTTACCCCTCTCCATTTATTTGATCTGTCATATATTTTGTGAGGCCATAACATTAATTTAACCAAATAAATTTCTTATCCATCATACATTATTGAAATCATTCAAGAATACATTCATCATACTTTTGAAATTTTGTGATATTAGGTATCTTTTTCCTGCTAAAAGAAATCACAGGACTATATGAAACATTTTTGAAGTTGGCCATGATTAAAAGTCAAGAAAGTAATACGTCGGTCTCCTTTTGCACATGCGAATTAATTAGTACAATACAATATGTACGAAGAACAAGTCATTAATTCTACATTCTTCTTCTCCTCTCCCCACCGTCTTTGTTCTCTCTCTCTTTCTCTTTCATTCCTTAGCTGCTGAATACTTGACATTTAGACGACGTAATAAATGTTGTAGTTTAGTCATGTTATTCATCATTCTTAATCCTTCTTATTAGATTTTCTTTCAATAAGAAAAGAGGAATTAAAATCAAATTAAGAATTCTCCTCTCTTGGAGAATTAGGGTTCCAAGTCTACTGGGTTCTTCTATTACACATTCATACTGAAATCCGTAACGTTTTTTCCTAACCATTTAAGGTGCCTTCAATGGAATGTGCCTCTTCGGTATTTAACGCATAAAGTTACTTTCTCCCAATCTTTTACTGTCTACTCTGTGGTTTTGCACTGTACATTCTATTGTGGAGAAAGAAGGATAATAAGAAATAAAGGTCGATTGGTTCTTTTACCTTCTCCTTCCGTTTCAACCTAATGTCAACATTTCCTTTCATTAAATCTAAAAAGGTAGGAAATTTCACATTTTGTGAGACACGACACAAGAGAAGGATTAAGTCACACATGCACACACAGGGAGATTTCCAGTTGAATCAATTCCATTATGAATTACTTAAGCCAGGGGAAATAGACAACACCATTGTGCGTGTGTTGTACCTATTCACTCGTAAATTCTCTCTCTTTCTCTGGTGCCACTGTGTAATTTCCCCCGAGGACCTTATTCCATTCTAGAGCCATTTTTTCAATTGTTTGTTTAGTTTCCTTCTCGACTGAGGTTTCCTTTCTGTCTTTTCTTCTAATCTAGGGAAGCTATGTGTATATATACAATCTAATTTTTTTCTCCCCTGATGCAAACAAAAGATTCCAAAACACTGACACTTTCTCCTCATCTACACTCCGACCATTCATTCCTTTACCCCCTACGTATTCCTTAAGTTAGTAAACAGTTGAGACTGAGATTGTGTGGATTGGACTGAGTTTTTTTTGTTTTTAAAAAAATTATGCCCAGATTATGGGTTGATGGTGAAGGAAATGCAAAGGAGGAGAGAGAAAGCTTTCTTCATTGCCAAAAACTTGGAGGATTGTGGATGAAAGGGTGAAAGTACTTAGGATGTGGTGGGATTGGATAAGAATAGACTGTATTTCAACAGACTGTCTCCACTTAAGTAGTATACCCATGAATTTACCATATTCACTCCAATATAGCCCCTGTCTCCAGTGAGAGTCCTACTTGAAAACTGCCATTATATCAAATGTTTAGAGGTTAAAATTCAACTAAAGAAATACAACCTCGAAGGACTTCATTCTAGAATAAACGGTAATAATCATAATTTTTCCTTGCAATTACGCAGCTTTAATTATACTCTGCCACAGAAATGTATTTCCTTTTTTCACTTTATTATGGCTCTTGCTTTCAAAAATGAAATAATATCTTCTTGGAGGTTTGAATGGAATTTCCCTTTAAAAATTATCAAAAACTAGTTAAAAATTATTTTGATCCAAACGCAAGGATTAATCCAAGCTTTAGATTCTAAGGTGGGCATTGTTCCTGTGCTTCTCACGGTGTACGGTAGTCCCATTGTGTGGGACTGTGTGGAGATGCAGAGAGAAAGTTTTTGGCTGGGTGTGTGTGAGTGTGCTTTCATAGAATTGCAGATTTATTAACCACATGGGGCCTCACGTAACGAGTATAGTATAAGCTACTCAAATTGCAATATGCTGAGTCGACGAAACAGGAGGTGGGTGGGTATGCGGACAGCGTGAGAGATATAGACACCAGCCTGATGGTCGTTGGAGAAAGTGAGTATGTGCCTGTGTGTGTGTGTGTGTACAGAAAGGACAGATAGGAAAGAGAGTACATGCTTATCTACTTGCCCTGCAGGAACCAAACACTGCCAAAAAATATGTAAGGAAAATTTGAGAAAAAATCTTTTATTTATTTATCCACAAGTTAACCAATGCAAAAAAGATCATCAAGTTTTGAAAAGGTCATGTCCGACTCTCAAGTTATCCTTTCATAATAAATACAATACAGTAATACAAATAAATCTTTCGTTGTCGAAAAACAGGCTACAAAAATTGTATCATATTTTTTGAATGGTTGTATTATCCTATAGTATCCTAGCCTCTATGTTATTTTCAATTATTGAATAATTGCTGACGCTTACAAAAAGTCAATCTTTGAAAATCAAATATTCACTAGATTTCTTTTTTTTAATTGAACCTTCTAGAGGACGAATGGGCGGCAGGGGACTAAGGTAAAGACTGTGGTAAAGGATTAAAGAGAAAAATGAGACAGGCTGATAGGAAAGATTGAGATAACAGCAACAGATCCTCAATTTCACAGTAGAGTCTACTGAGTAGACTCTATTTTACCCGGAGAGGAATGGGTGCCCTGCCCAGTGGCCAGAAATTGACTAAATAATAAATAAAGACACATGAAGGTCCTTTTTTTATACTTGCTAACGTGACTTGTTTTTTTAATATTACACTCTCTAGTCTCTCAAGGCCTTGAATTCCTGCTATTCTTTGCCTGTACTCATAAAAAACGTGTATAGAACAAAACAAGGTACACGTACGGGAACGTAGAATATACATGTATGCGTACTCTCATTGGATATACATTAGACGACAGAGAAAGAGAAACTCAACCCTTGTTCAAAAATCCTGATGTTGTAACTTATCACCATCCTCTTTGCTTTGCTATTCTCATTATATTTTTGTTGTTCTACACACACAGAACTTTTTCTTCTGTACACATTACATGATACTCTTTTGTTTCCAAACACATCATTTCTGAGTAGATTCCAAAATGGAAGAACAAGATGGATATTACAAATGAAAGCCTTGAGGTTGGAAAAGCAATCATATCCTATGGTACCATGAGAGATTTATTTGTTTGAATTCCATTTCAGTAATTCCATGACTCTTTCTCATTTTTTTCCCTTCAAAACCAACAAGCGGCTGTTCTCTCTCTCATTCTCCTCCTCGTGTTCAATGAACAACTCTTTTTATGCTTCATTCGTGCTGGGAGCTCCGTGTTTTCTCTAATTACATTTCTTGTTTTCCCAACTTTCACCTTTTCATGTACTAAGTTGCTTTCACTCCTTTCCCTCAATCATCACGAAACGAACACTGCATGGAATGCATATACTAATTCACATACAATAATACTCTTTCCGCGACAATTAAAATTGAGAAAAAAAAAGTTTACCTCACATCCGACGCTAATTCCACTTGTCCCATTGACGCCTCATAAAATTTTCTTTTCCTTTGGTCTCTTCTCGACATGAACTAATCAAATTCTCCCCTCACCTCTCCTCCTCCAACTTCCTCCTCCCTCGATAATTGTAGAAATTCAAAAGGAATTTAATCACCAGAATTGTAACAAGGCAATTTCAATTAAGGCTCTCTCTCTCTCTCTTTACTCTCTGACTTCCCACACTTTCTTCCTCCCCTCCCCACACACTCACTCCCACATGTACAGTACAAATGAAGTGTTGTTAATGTGGACGACGCTACAAAGTTCTTTTACAGTCCAGTAACTTTTCTTCAATTTCATGTTCAATTTCACACAATTTCCCCCCTCCCTCCTCTCCCCTCCTTCCAAGAAAGTGAGTACAAAGTGTAAAGCCAAAATGTTGAAAAACTTAAGAGGAGGCTTTCTCCCTTGGGTTTTGAGAGAGAGAAACTTGTTCACCAACAAGTAACAACACACACTTCTTGTATGTACATCCAATGTTTCTTTTTTGAATTCACTTAACACATTTTACTTTACTTTCACTCTCTTTCACTCTTGTATTTCCATGCACAAACTCGAGAGAGGAAGACAAAGATATTTACAAAACATTTCCAAAATTTTTATCTTCCAATCAAAGTTCTCGGCAACTGAACAAGGCTAAATATGTACGTATTTTTGAGAGGAATGATTTTTTACTACATGTTGATATGTTCTTAGTTAATTCGGTTCCATTTTCCACTCTATTTCACCTGTACATTCCACAGTGGACAGTTTACAAGTTTACTTTCAACATTTTTCACATTTCTCCCTTCCTCTCCTCTTCTTCGTTACGTCGGTTGAGGTAATGGGAGGGAGGAATAATTAGTAGAATGCTCCATGGAGGAATGAGATGGTCTCTTTTGAACTAATGAACGACTCATTTAAGGTGTTAATAAAAAACAGAGAGTAATCAAATTAGTCTACACAACACTTGATATATTTCTTCTATTCACAGTAGAATTGTGGAACTCTGGATTTGAAGGCCCCGTATCCACGATTTCTCCTTCACTTTGTCGTTTAACACACACAAGGGTGTAATGTAAATTTTATGTTGAGATTTAGAGAATGTGAGAAATTATTTTTCTGAAAAATAAGAAGTACTCATGACTGGCACTTGAAACGTCGTCCCTGTTGAGTTGAGGAGAAGTAGAAAATACGAAGGATAGAGGAATATTGATGAGAGGTACAATTTTATTGTACTGTGTATACTATTGAATAAATTGTGTAAGGCAAAGGCGAGAGAAAGGGAGAGAGAGTGAAAGTGAAAGAGGAGAAAAACGACGGGACTCGGAGAGCGCTGCTAAGGGTCTATGGATGTTTGCGTGTGAGAAGATGGAGAGAGAATGCGGGTTTTTCGGGGTTTCTCCCGTACCCCATCCCATACCCTTATACATTAGTATGTGGACAGTTTTGGGGAATACACAACTCTGTGAGTATTTTAGAAAGGAGGGAAGACTACAGAGTTGTAAAATTCCATGAGAAGAATCCCTTGAATTTTACTGTGATAACTACTCCTGGATCATAAGTCCATGGAACTGACTTTCTTCCAGACTTTGTCATGTTGAGTGCTGTGTGAGGGATAAATTTTCTCATTGTGAGACGAAGAAAATAAAAAGGAAGAGAAAAAAAGAGATGAAGGATAAAGATGAGACGAGACGAAAGAAAGGATTAAAGAAGAAAGGGGGGGGGGGAGGGGGGGGGGGAAGCAACAGTAGAGAGAGAGAGAGAGATTGCCAAGCTGGGAAAAGTCTTTGGACTTTGGGAAAAGAAAAGATTTGAGGATTCAAGTAGTACAAGAGCCAAGAGTTTGGTGAACTTAATTTATCCGTGTATACACAGAGCAACTTTTATTTCGAGTGTACATCCTCCTCTCTCTTTCTCTATACGTACAGTACAAACTGAATGTCAGAGGAGGTGGACGGTTGATTCTGTGGGAAAGTCTATTGAGAAAGTTGTGAAAGTTCATTTTATAAAATGAAAATATAATCTTCGCTTTGAGGTACCGTCTTCATCCAAATGATAAAAAGGAATTTTGGATGTGAATATGCGGCATATTTTCTGTTTGTTTTTCAAAATCATTTTCTAATGTAATGTTTAAACCTGAGAATTGAGAGTGAGTGTGTGTGTAGAGATGTAAGCTGGCATACTATTTTGACAAAATAATTTCCACTATAAAATAGAGGTCAAAGAGGTAAATGGTTGAAGGTCTCTGTGTCACTGTGGTGTTAGTGTGGTTGTAAAGATTGGTTTGGGGAGGTCGTGTTTAGCCTAAAGTTGGATAACTTTGATCCTTAAGAATTTGTATTATGGTTAGTGCAGGATTTCCTCTCATCAAATGTCATGTACACCATGTTGATGGGTAATCTTGAGTATAAGCCGTTCACACACAGAGAGGAGAATAGTGTGTGTGCGTGTGTGTGGGTGTGTAGAAAGTTTTCAGTTCAAAAGAAAAGAAAATGAATGCCATGTTTTAAATCAAAGACTGAAAATTGGTACACAAAACGAAAACCGGGGAAAGTTGGAAAGTTGAAGAGAAAGAAACAGAAAAAAAACGAAAGACTTTCTCTTGGAAAAGAGAGAAATTTTGGCAGTGTGCAATGTATGGAGAGAGTGAAGAAAACTTGTCTCTTGTGGATTTAGTTGGTATTTTTTTTGGCTGGCTCAACTTGTAGGACAGTTAGTGGTTTAGATTTACAGAGATTTGAACTTTTTTCTCTAGTCAAACCAACTCACAATCAGTTATTTATGCTGCATAGTGCAATACAAAAGGGTACAGAGAGTGAGTAGTACCAAGCAACATTTCTCTCTCTCTGGGTCTGTGTGTTTACAAGCCAAGGTAGAATTCGCAGCATTTTCATCAATAAAGGGGCGGAGTATTACATTTGCAGCAACGAAAATGTACAGGGCCAACAACATGTCTTATTCAATTTTCAACTTAGTGTGCATTCTACTGTTGCTGGAATTTCATCAAATTCTGTAAAGCATGTTATAGGAGGATTCATCATGAAACATGTAACTAATGTTAAATCAAAGGTTAGTGATGGAAAATCAGTGCCAATTTTTCAACATTATTATATATATATATATATATATATATATATCAGTTCAAATATTTTAATTCTTCAGTGAAGAATCTTCATCTTTTTCTGAAATATTTGTGACTTTACCTTTGAAAATTTAGCTTTGAATAAAATTTTATTACATTGACTAAATAAAAGTTGTTTTTAATTTTTTAAATATTATGCACTGCTAAAAGTCAAAATCTTTTGAATGAACCTGAATCCTTTCTTTTTTGAACACTTGAATCAATCAATTTAAATGTATTCAAGTAATATCGAACAACATATTTTTTTAAAAAAAATCTTTCACTTCTGATCTCAAGCCGGAAAACTTATTCACGAGTCACCCTGTAGTACCGGCTTCTCACCAATTCTAAACTTATGCTCCTCATGGAGAAAATATTTCTTTCAATTCTTGATCATTCTCATACACAGTCCAGGACACAACCATTGAATGACCACTGTTCAATTGTCTTGTTCTGTCCTATCCTCAGAGTAAATGTACTTGAATGAATTCCAAAAAACATATACAAGTAGACATTGCGCTACACAGAAAATCAACTTTAGCAGGACACACGAATGTTTTATAAATGACTGTTGATATCGGTCACAAGTCAGTATGCTCAAAGGCTGTTCTTGCTATCGTAGAACGACTTAATCATCATTTGTAAGGGTTCCTTCTGCGTACAGTACTAACTTTGATTGGGGACAGAAATGGCGAATTACACACAATCAAATGATCCTCATTCAATCCCCGGCTTCCGCTTCCGGTGTTCACCGACCTGAACAGTCATCAAATCAAGAGAAACCTCACGTTCGTTAAGATTCTAGTCTCGGATTATTATTTTTTTGCTACAGGGAAACCCAGAACAGTCTATAAAATTTAAGTATACTTTGCCAAGTAATCAGCTCTCAAAGGTTCAAGGTCAACGTCACTCCGTCCCGTCCTCCCCATTATGGTTTATGATATAAAGAGGGAACAAAATTTGATTCGTCTGGAGAAAACTCATAATATTATATGATGTACTTTGTTACACAGTTGCCCCGTACACAGACAAAATTTGTCATGTACAAGAGATTATTAGCTCTTTGAAAGGAGGACTCGTTTCCCAGAACTAGTGTTTGAGAAAAGGCTTCAAGGGTTATGGTTAATCAATGAATATGAGTTGTATGATATTGTATGTGTTACAGTTGTTGTCCCAATCTCAAAGTTCTACACATGTACTTACTCAGTATACTTACAGTATGTGTAAACAAAACTCATGAGTTCAAGACCATTGATTTTTCATAAATTTCAAAAAGTCAAATTAGAATTTTAAACCTCAGAGTAAGTTTGTACATACATTGTCAACTTTCCTCCCATAACAAGTTAGAACATTGATTTGCATAACCGCATCAAAATTATGTAGTCTAATTTAATCAAATTTAAATTTAGAAATTAACTCAAATCAATTTGTATCTTGAAAAGGAATCTACATCCGAGACACAACCCTCGTGCTCGCTACCAAATAATAATGAAAAAATATTTATGCTCTCATAGTACTAAATAATTATTTTCAATAGACGCTTGATAAGTGAGTTATTAATTTTTTATTATCTCCAGCGATATATATTTTATAAGCATTGAATTCAGCAATACTCGATCATTAACATCATAATATTATCATATATATAATATAATTATGTAATTTTTTAAAAGTCACAATCAATAATGTAACTTCATATATATAGTGGTAATATAAGCTATATTATATATCACTATACTTTTTTTTCGAAAACACAGTACACAATTAATAATTAACGCTGATGCAAACAATGAGCCAGTTGAATTGCAACAAAAACAACAAAACGTTTAATTCAACTGGCTTGTTGGCTCCCCTTTATGTGTAATTATTGTTAAAAATCATAGTTATCCAAAATTTAAATGAAATGATTCAAAAAGCTTCACTAAGATAGAGTTGGTGGCACACCACTTCCAAAATTGAATGAGGCTGGTACGGCTTGTTGACGAAATTCAAATCCTATAATTTAAACAAATCAATATGTTAATATATTTATTCATTCAAGAACGTGAAATTGCCCATACAATACTATACTCAACAATAAAAACTTTCAATAAGAAGATAAATGTTACCTCCTCTCTTTTGAATCTCTTTACTTAATGCAGCCTCTTTTCTCTGGTCAGCAAGAGTAAAAATGTCTTGAACGGATTTACGCTGTTCTTCATTCAGTGTAGTAGTCAACTAGAAATAGAGATAACATTATGAGCTTATCATGAAACCGTCACTAAATTATATTCAATTAAACAAATACAAAGTATCAAGAAAAAGACATTTCAACAGTTTTTGTACTTGTTAAGTGTATTGTATTCTTACCATTTGATACCAGCCTGGATCACATTGCTGCAAATCTATCGAAAATCAAATTCCAGATTAGGATATTTGAAACGGTAGTTAGAAACTAATGTAAAAGATTAATTGTAAAATTAAGCTTGAGGAATCTCGTATCTCGGACACTACTTACTGAGTAGAACTTCCTTGAAAATTATATATTCATCAATAGGGCAATCCTCGTCATCTAATGGAGTGGCATAACATTCTAAAGCAGTCTCCTCACCCTGGGACCAATCGTCGCTGTCATCATCATCGTCATCTTCCTACATGAACAACAACATATTAAAACAAGTTCACTCGTTTCTCTACATCTGATTTGAGTTTGTAAAGAAATTGGAGGAAATGTACGCACATCTACAATTTCCGTTCTTATATCAAATGGTGCTTTGGCTCCTTTAATTTTCCTGTCTAATGCATCCAAGTAGTCTTGACCAGCATCATCAATTTCATCTTCATCTGAGCTCAATACTTCTATTTTGTAAACAGGATATATAGACCAATTAAGAATATTTTCAAAATGTTATATTGCCAGTAGCATATTTATCTCAGTCCTTACCCTCTATTTCGCAATAGTCTTGGTCTTCTTCCGCTTCCTCAGAGTCAGAATCAGCATTCTCCATTGCCCTAGCTAAAAGTGAAAATTGCAAATGAGGTCAAAACAATGAAACATTTATTTTTTTAAAATAAAAACTTCTAAATAATTGACACAATAAATACATTTTTTTACTCACAAGTATACGCTCGTTTCAGTCCATCAAATAGTAAAATTAGCGACGGCAAAATTTCCTTAGAACATTCTTGCAGAGCTAATGGGCGATTTTGACTCTTTTAATGGTAAAAAAAACAAAAATCAGTCTGATGAAGGACATTACTTAATTCTACAAAAATAGATCAATGAATATAATACAACATTTAATACCTGT
>WJFB01002539.1:0-18534 GCA_009870185.1 Pygmarrhopalites habei
ACTTGAGTTGTCGTGGGTTACACTGTGATGTGACACAGCATTAATGAGAAAAATTGGAGACAAGAGGTCAATAATCACTCACAAAATTTATTTATTTAGATTGCGAGCTACAGCAGCGAGGGAGTTTTGAGATAACTTTTGAAATTTTTTTTTATTTTTGACATTTCTCATTGAAATAAAATTCAGTACGGAGAAGAATTTCATTCCCTTTCTACTCGACAGTTTGGACACTGGTGAGAGCCTAGGCTCTGAAGAAATAAATCTTCATGGATGATTTCAATGAAGAGGTAAGGCAAACATTTAATCTATTCATTTTTTGCTAAAAGATTTCTATTTTTTTGTTTTGTGTCAATATCTTATCAAAATCTATTATACACTACATATATTTTTTCATTTGCTCAATCCATACTAATCAATCATCTTAATGGATTTACTACAAGAAATTTTTTTACATGTTTAACTGCCCCCATTTGACATACACCTTTGGTGACTAATGATTGCAGTGAAAAATGATTGATCGGTTTGTTGAATTTTCAGACTCAATTTGTTGCCGACGAAGTGAGTGCCATTGTGAAGGACACTATTGAAAATGTGATTGGAGGTCAAACTTGTAAGTTTCAGTATTGATCAAGATTACCCTTTTTTGTCAAAATAGACGTTTTTTCAAAAAAATGAATTTGTTTTTTTTGTAACACAGACTGTAACACAAAAGTTAGTCAATGGACCTCTGCGACTGTTGAAGGATGCCTGCTAGGATTGACCTCACTTCAGAAACCCTTCAAATACATAGGTGAATAACCACAACATTTGTTATTTTTGCAAGGATGTGGACAGGCAAAGTGCATAGGATGCATAATAATATGTATATTTCTGTTTGCAGTAAATTGCACAATCATGCAAAAATCTGGAGCAGGACTTCACACAGCAAGTTCCTGTTTTTGGGACAATGTAACGGATGGCTGCTGCACTGTTCGCTGGGAAAACAAGACCCTCTATTGCATCATATCTGTTTTCGGTCTCGCCATTTAATTTATTAACACTTTTAACATTCACATATAATAACACTTACAAATTACAATTACAATTCATAAAAATGGACAACGGATAATAATAATATAGTAATTATACAATGCGTAAATAATAAACAATGTAAATTGACAAATGGACGCGTAAATACGACACAAATAACTGGAGACAACTAGAACTTTTACAAAATATGGACCAGAGAGAGGAGAGTCTTCATAGTAGATCAATGACGACTCTGTGAACAATATTCATTGAAAGGGGGTCGACTGCCTGGATAACCAACTCTGAAAATTGATTTTTAAAACATCAAAAATGTACTTACTATGATTTGTAAATTTAATGTCTATATTATAGACTATAATATTGTGTTGTGTTACCTGACGCTCGACACGACAAAAGTAGGTCAATCTCTTGCCACTTCTTTCTGGACGAAAAACGTAGTTCGCAACATTTCTGTACAGATTTGTCTGTAACCAACTGAAAAGAGGTCAAAGAAAATTTATGTAAAGATACGAAACATGTACTTAAAAACTTCCTTCACATTCTCAAAAGACTCACTTTTGGCACTTGCGACTGAGAAGACTTGAAAAGAGGTAGGACAAGGCAACTTTGCCCCGGTTGAGCTCCCACATATGATCTTTTATTTACAATGGACCCTAGTTCCATTTCTTGTCCATATGTAATTAGTTCGTCAAAGAAATCTGTCATATCAGGATAAAAAAATCTTTTTTATATAAAGAGTACTTGTATTACAATATATAAGTACATTTTAACAAGTTGTATACTCTACAAGATGAATTATTAATCAAAATTTGTCCTTTTTTTACCTGCACACCACGTCTTGGCGTCCTTGACAATTTTCTTTTCTATATGAATGTATAAATAATATTGTAAATAGATTAAGACTACATATGTGTGGAAGATTTTGTACGCGACTCGATTCTAGCCTACTTTTAATAATATGATTAAACACATTTTTAAACCGGAACGTTTCCTTCCAGTCACAATTCTTATGATGTGATTATTACCGAGTGCAAACGAAATACTTTACATTATAAGAATGAATAAGAAAATGTGTCCTTAATTACCTTCTGGGTGGAGGATGTCGTCAAAAGGCGTCATCACACCCACACCAATCGAGAATGGAGATTTTATTATTAATTTTGGTTGAATATTTGGCATGAGAGAAAGTGTCTGCAAGATCAAAATGTGTCATACCTATAATATGTTAATTCTCATTGTATTTATGTTAAGTTAATACAATTAAAAATCTTACCGATCCTTGCAAAACTCCATTTGCAAATTCCTATATTATTTATGATCCAAAGTTTTAATTTAAAAAAGAAAAATGTGATTTTTTTTGAAGAAAAAATTAAAATAAACAAAAATATCTTTTCTAGCATTATACATTAATACATTGTCTTACCTTTGGCATGACTAAGTTCAGTAATTCTGGAAATTTTGCACTAATCGATTCTTTAAGAAATCTACTCTTTGCGAACCCGCCGGTTAAAACAAGATGCTCATAATCATGTTTTGACAAAATTGACTCAATTTTATTGATGACAAAATCGAGGGTTGGCTTCAAGATCAATTTCATCTCATTTGGTGGTATGGACAACTGTAATCAAATCATAAATAACGTCTAATTAATGCAGGCACATTTATTTATTTGATTAGCGTACACCTCGAGAATAAAACGTAAAGCATTGACAAAAACAATCGTATTTAACTTACAGCTCCATTTTCATTCCATGTAATTCCAGAGTTTTGTTCTTGTAAGCATTCTGACAGCTACAAATTTAATATTCACAAATGAATTCAAACAGTACACACACATATGACATAATTATTTCCAAGTGTGTACAGTGTACATACTTATATTGAGTACTTAATAAGATGACCAAATGTTTACCTCTAAACCAGTATAAAAATTAAACTCTACGACAAAGCTGGAGGGCAGGAAGACAAAGGCTGTAAATTATAGAAAATAAAATGCATTCACTTTCTGAAAACATTTTTATTGGTACTTTATCGTAAAATAGTTAAAATGTCACTGACCACAACTCGTACTGGCGACTCCACTGCTGTCAAATTTACATTTGGCTTTCTCAAAGTTTTTTATCAGTTCGATCCACCCTGGTCGGTATTTGGCTTTTTGTAAAATAAGTAAAAATAGGTTGTCACTGATTGAGTAGTGCATTTTTAGTACATTAGTTATAACAGAAGAAAAATAGTACCTTTGTAGTACAAAATGAACTCCCTACTCACAATCTGCGTCAATAGATTCTCGAATTTGATTTCAGGGGCTAGAAAGTTTAAAAAATTTAAACTCATTCATTTTCTTCCTCTTATATTTAGGAAAAGATTTCTTCTCAGCTAAAAATTCGACCATGACTCACTTGGTAAGGGACAACTTTTTCCTTGCAAAGTCTGGTGAAGCGCACCATGCTTCAGTACGAAGCCACCATAATGAAGAAATGCACCACCAATATCCAAGGCCAAAAAATTGTTACCTATACAGTGTATCATAATTAATTATAATTTTTAAAGTTCATGGTACATGCTATAGATAAGTGTAATAAGTATTCATTTCTTACGAGGACCACACATGGCAGCAAAAATACAGGCAGCAATTGAATCTTCAATCAGATTTACACCGTCTTCCACCTTGACAACTCCACTCTACAAATGTATTAGTAAAGCATTAGATATTGTCGTCGTGTGAACCATACAGACTGTGTGTGTGTGCATGACCATGAAAATTATGATTCATGAAAAAAAAATTTATACTGTATTTATAACTTGCATCAATATAAAACACTCAAAAAATTATGTTACCTTAAATGCAGCCTCACGGATAGATTGTCGACTTTCACTGCTCCAACAACTTGGGACCGTAATAACCCATTCTATCTTCTCAGCTGCAAGCATAAACCTCATAATAATTAATTTATTCCATCATCATTCATATCCACTTCAGTTTTCACTTAATAATAAACTAAAGCCTAACTCAGCTCTCACACCAAGCTGACGTCATCTCATCCCTTTTCTCTTCTCCTTTGATATGTATTGCATAAACATAATGTAGACACGAAACTTTCTTTGTGTACTGTACACAACCACCGCCGAGATATTGCACCAAATTATTCTAAACAATTATTGACGCCAATGCACTGACTGTGATGTTTCTGACGTCAATTCCAGTGGGACAGTATTACCAAGTATAGTATTAACAAGTTTTAGTACAATGTATCCGTATTTAGTGAAAATATAAAACATGAGTTCAAAAAATCAATTGGAATCCTCACTTTTGTCAAAGAATGAGGCAAACTTTGTGTGGATTTGAGTGAGAGCTGCTCGTCCAAAAAAATGAATGAGAGCGGTGACCAGTTGACCAAAGTCCAAGTCATCATCAATTGACTCCAAAGTGTAGGGAAAGGTGAGTCTGGCTGATTCCGAGTTCATTTCATAAAATTCTCTCCATTGACTGACAAAATTGGAGCTGGATGGTGAACTACCCGACCCTGGTTTAGTATTAGGACTGCTCCGATTCTCCGTGTACTCGTCCAAGGCCTCCTGCCCCACCTTGACAAATAATGAAAGGAGTAATAAAACCTAAAAGTCTTTTCAAATTATCCTATTTTTAAATTACCTTGACCGACATGGCAGCAGTTGCAGACTTATTATTATTTTCCATAGTTGTGAGGATCCAGGAAGGGATTTTGTGAGTACAACCATCTGATTTACCGTTTAAACACATATTAATTACGATACTACATTCTTAAAAACATATTCTAGAGAACTTACCCCCAGACCAACTCCCAATATGTACCACATCTGGGTCACAGAAAGCCCAGTAAGAGAATCCAGAAGTACGACTCCCTAAAAAATGTCCCCATCGGAATTACTTATACGTAAACAGGCATTTCAAACACATACTTAAGAAAAGATTTGCCCAAGTACCCAAATCCAAGGAAATTATCCATTTTAAGGGTTTCGGATGAACATTATAATGGCCGTCGTTTTTGTTGGTTACAGTTGATTGAGCTCCAGTCACCTGTTCATAACATATCCTAAGTAAATATGAACTTATCTTCAAAAAAACATTGATTGTAACAAATCCTCCGCATCTATTGTAGTCTCACCTGGACATTGTCCAAGACAGAAATGTATTCGATTGAATTATTTGACTGTTGGTGATGAATAGGAGTCTCACGATCACTTGACAATTCTGTACTACAACGATCTTCCTCCTCATCATAAATCTCATCATCTTCAAATTCAATGACTCCATCATTCTGATGAGTGGATGACACCATTGAATTGTTCTGTGGTTGTTCCACATGTGGTTGTTTTTGAGATATTTGTGGTTGAGGGACGTGAATAATTATCTTTTCATTTCCATCCTCACTTTGTGAACCATTCGAAGAACTCTCGAGCAGCTGCTGACAAAAACCTCGAAAGTTTTCACGCACCGATGAATTCCTCCTGTGAAGGTGTCAAAAAAAATTTAACCAAATTTTATTTCATTTTATAAAATAAATAGTTTTCAAATCTGATTGAAAGTACATTAACATATCTACAACAGAAATAATTAAATTCTGGTCGTACCAAATCACATCCCCCTCAAACTCGTCACTCGAGTCACTCCTGTGAACATGTTTATTCACAGCTTGGACGGGGATCTTCACACTGGCAATCGGAGATGGACCTACACAAAGATTAATTGACATGTAATTAAAATTCATGTAGCAAATACATATAATTATAGCTGTGAACAGCTTTCTGAAGTGACAACGTTCCCCACAGTACGCGTCAAACTCGTTATTTTTTCACAGAAAGCGCTGCTTTCAAACAACAAAGTACAATGGTTACTGTTTAAACCAATCAAGTACACGCGAAGCTCATCAAAGTCAACTAAATACAGTAAGTAGTAAATTTGTCTTCTCTTTCTCTCTATGTCTCTGTGTATTATGCAATAGAATGAGAATTTTCCAGTGACTTTACTCACACCCAGACTCAATTTAGTTATTAAATACTATCAAAGGTACAATAATACTTAATAATAAGAGGAGGATGAGTCAAGGTAAAATGAACCATTTCGCTAGGAGCCAACTATGTAAACAACAACAAAGTTGATGAGAACAAGAAAAGTGTAAAAGGAAAATGAGAGAAAAAATTTCTGCCGTCCTGACCCGCTACTGTTTTTTCTGTATTGAAATTGAAACAGTCACAGTAGCACCTCCACCTCTCAAGTAATGTGGGAGAAAAAAGACAACGTGGTTATTATAAAAATATAATGTTATATGTACTTAGTATCTTGATAGCTGAGAAGGGACAATTAACAACAACAATAATTTTTTCACAGGAGTGACAAACTTAATCAGTTATAAACTATGCAACTGCTCTTCTTCTTCATCCTGGAATGTAAGTCAAGTACACTGACTTGCCCACTAACTATGCAATTTATTCAAGTACTTCTACACAACAACATGTATTTAATTGATAAGTGGTTTTGTCATCCTCTCTCTGTATCCACTCATGTATTAATATTATAATACCAACTATTTGTAAATACACGAGTCTATCATTATTTAATAGTTACTGTACAATACAATAACTCCAAGTAAAGTAGGGAATGTACAGTTAAAACTTTTCCATCCACTTTGAGACTACTAGAAAATGAAGAGAAAAATAACAAAAATGTGACTGTGGACTGGGACGACTTCTCCATGCACAAATTTTAATTGCAACAAAAATATTATATAGAATTTGCACATCATCATCAAGAAAATTACTAATAGTAGTTGACTAGCCCACTCTGACTGCTTGACTTGTCTCCTTATGGCTTGAACATTAAAAAAGTATGTGTGTGTAGTTTGTGGATGTGACTCGTGCTTTAAGCATTGAACAAAATGCAAAAGCAAAAGCACCTCAAAGTAAAATCACGATCTTTTTTTCTTTTTATTACTTACAACCCAACCACTTTACTACCTGCATGGCAAATTTTACCAAAGAAATTGCCGAGTAATTCCAACTCCCCCCATCACTGATCATTAACCAAAATAATTTGGAAAGCCAAAAGGAAGAAAGAGAGAGAGAGAGAAAAAAAAAACATCAGACTGCGTCTTCTTTTCTCCATTCCACCCCTCTCTCTCACACACACGCACAAAAAGATGAGAGAGAGAGAGAGATGTTCACATAAGGGAAAAATTTTCAAATGGGCCATTTCAATAATTTTCGACTCATAAAAAAGTATTGAAGTGTGTTCATCCTAAATGAAATGACAATGCTCAGATTGAACCGACATACATTTACATCCACTAAAACCTAGTGATAAAAAGTGTACTCAAAAAATCCTATCCACATTGATTTCAACCTGTGTTCTCTCTCTGTTACTGTCTAACATATTATGTACAAAGGAGGAACATCATCCTGAAGCATACATTTTAATGATTCGAGTTAAAAGACTATTAAACTATTTTTTACAAAAAGATGTTCAGATTACACAGAATTCAAAATGGACTCGATACAATTACATACGAGTATAAAATTAGGAGAGTGACTCCACATGCAATGTCACACTCCACCCAACCAAACAGATACACTTATTGGCAACGGAGGAAGAAAAAGTTCATTAATAAATATTACAATTCAACCATTCATTACATGGGTACAGGTATTAAGTAAAAAAATTCTGACATCGTGTATCCATTCAGAGAGTGTGGCAAAAGGATTTAAGCCTACTCCGTAAAACACGTGTAGAATAATCATATTTAATCACATAAACCTAATTAGACATGCATTGATTTAAAATCTCTCTCTCTCTCTCTCTCTCTCTCGTTGTACAATATTATTTAAATTGTGTAGAAAAATTTTCCAAAATCTTCATTCACTTTCTCATATGTTTCACATAGTTCATAAAGAACAGATAATATTCATCCACAGTGAATATGAAAGATGATTATTCATCATCCAAGACTTTTCCCCTACTTTACTCAAAAGTTCCTTTTAACATGTACAAAATAATTATGATGCACTTTGAAGGTAAAAAGGATGAAATGGGGGATGAACATATGTGAAGCAAGAATAAGAAAGAGAGAGAGAGAGGGTTTGTTTTTTGTGTCCAAATCGAGCCAACTTCCTGTCATTAGAGGGTGGCTGTACACACACACGTAAACAGAAGGAAGGAGAGAGTGTGTGTACGTCTGTAAAAATTGTACGTAGAGAGAGAGAATCCGGTGGATATGAACACACACACATACATCCACGCATTTTTCTGTCGTACTGTTCTGCTGCAAGTCCCAAAAGTGTGTGTGTGCCGTTAAAGCCATGTTAAGCTCAATTGTTTTTCCAACATTTATATGTACACACACACACCCTCACATAAAAAAATGAAATAATATATAAGGGAAAAACGTAAACGTTCAAAAAGTTAAAAGAAATGCACCAGCATGACTCTCTCTTTCTTTCTCTCGAAACCCTAGTAAGGGTAAATAAACAAAAAAAATCTCGTTTCATATTCCACTCCGTCAACAAGGACCACGTTTTCAGCCCTGCTGTAGACAGTTTGTGTACAGTTTTTGAAAAGATGATGAATTATGTTTAAATTTCACCTGAACCCCTTCCTCCTTAAATATTCTACAGTACAACAAAGTTTTCCCTTATATGCTGTAACAAACAACAACATCTTCTTCACCTATGCCATCATCTCTTCTACTTCTACTCCATAAAAAATACCATTGCTAAATTGGAATCGAAAAAAATACTGATGTAATGTGAAATGAGAGAGTCACCTTGATGCTGAATTTTCCCACGATCCATGCTGAGCACCGGAGTAGAAGATGGAGGGATGAAGAGAACAGAGTGAGAATTATTTTTATTATTATTATTTTCCTCCTCCTCCTCTTCACCACTCACACTCGACTCAGTTGACTGACTCTGACTTTGATCCTTCTGAGCGTGTGATTCTTGATGATGAGGATGATGGTGGTGCTGAGTGGATTGGGATTTTTGAATTTCTGTCTTCTGCTCCACTTGTGTCAACAATAACGATGACACCTTGTTCACTGACTCTCTCACTTCTGAGTCTAATTTTCCCTTTCCGTCCTCTTCACTGTCTCTATCACTATCCCTGTGTAAATCCTTAACTCCTGACTTTTGTGTTGTCTTCAAGCCGTGCACTTGATTCACTTCTTCACTACTTGAGTCACTTTTTTGATCGTCGTCGTCTTGCTCCGTCAAGATCTCTTCTTCATCTTGACACTCATTCCTTGGCCTTTGGCACTGTCTTCTTACCGCTTCATTGGAGACACTACCATGACACTGATCAACGTCTTTCCTCCAGTTCTCCTCCTCCACTGTCCTGTCCCCTTCCTCTTCCAAACAACCACAACAAGTAGAATCTCCTTTGCGTGAGTTATGCGGATCCTTACACTTTTTCTTCTTCTTGCCGATACGGCTCTCGTTGTGGTCCTGGCCGGCCAAAGAGTCTGTAGCCGAATGAGGAGAAGGAGGATTTGGTGATGGTTCCTCCACAACAACTACTTGAAGAGTCTGGATCAATTGGGTAGAATCGCCAGGAGCGAAACAAGCAACAACAGGTGGCTCCTTTTCCACTGTGGCCACCGCAACAATTCCCCCAAAATTGTCTACGTCCTTCCCTCCACCTTCTCCTCCAACTTCTACTTTTACTCCTTGGTCAACAAAATTGTCAATGACAATCACGGCCTTCGGATCCCTCTCACTCCTCACTCCATCATCATCCCTCTTCTTCTGCTGTTGCTGTTGCTCAAGTAATTTTACTTTGTTGTCCTCCGTCGGACAACAACTGTCATTATCCTTCGTTCCTTTCAAATTAGCAACGTTGTCGTTGTCGTCTTTTTGAGTACACGTGGGATCCTTAATTTTATTCTCCCCCAGATTTTTGTTATTATTAACAACGAATAAATTTGAGGAGGATGACAAGGGACTTTCTCCTTTACTTTGTTCCACTTGTGGCTCGTCCTTAAACGTCCCTTTGACCGTTTTCGTTGTGGTGACAACTGTCGTCGTCGTCAAGTCGTCTGACTGTTGTAGGGGTGAACAAACAGATGTAAATATTGTTGTCTCTTCGTCATTACCATTAGCATTAGCAAGTTGGGTACGGGAAGAGGTGTAAATAATATTTTTGTTCTTGTCTTTCTTGGAATTTCCCTCCTCTTTCCTACAAATACTCTTCAACGGCAAACTACTTTCACAATTAGTCTTCTTGTAATCACTGTGATGATGATTATCCTCAATATACTCGAGATGATCACTAAAGTCCACACTTTTCCTCCCTGAAGACAAGGACGCTGACAAGGATCCTAAATTAACTTCCGAACCAAATGAATTCCTCTTGACAGGGGCAACCACAGTCGTCGTCTCAGTAGAAGAAACTTTCTTGCTAAAACTTTTCCCCTTACTATGATGATTATTATTATTTGTAGTATTACTATTTGGTAAAATTAACTGAGGAGGTCTCTTTTTCGGTGTATCCAAGTATTCAGACTCTAAGTCACTCCCACAACTTGACACGGAGGAACCAGAAGCTGAACCACACTCGGAAGCAGAAGAACCAGAGACAGATGGAGAGGCAGATGAGTTTGTCAATTTTTTTCGAATCACTTCAACTAGAATGACATCACTTTTGTGCACCTTCGTCGTTCCTTCTTCTTCCTCACCACCACTTTCGTCATTTTCATGACCATTGTCAATCCTAGACGAAGAGGATGGTGATGGTAGCGGCTCCTTACTTGTCGTCAGATTAGACTCTAGTTGAATTTGATGATTGTGATTATTATTATTGTTGTGACTCACAACAACAAAATCCACATCTGTCTCCACAACTTGTGTCAAGCCTAATTCACGATTGTAATCAGGTTGAACAGTCGTTTTCCTCGTCGTTGTACTTGTTGAGGAAGGGGGAGGTGGTGGGGGTGGGGGTGACAATTGTTGACGTTTTACTCGGCTCCTTTCATTCCCGTACAAAGGGGATGAGGACAAAGAGGATAGAGATGAGGATGAGGAGGTTGTTGATTCATGAATCAATCTGGACGACTCTGTCACTTTCTCTTTGGATAATTTTGATAAACTTGACGATATGGAGGATAATGAGTGCTCAAGTAGTGCGGCGGGCACGGGTGCGGTTTTCCCTTTCCCTTGTGTACTGCCTATAACAGTATTAGAATTAGTAGAAGTACTGGTAATACTAATTGGTCTTGTCGTCGTTTCTCCTTGACGTTCTTTTGTTCGGACTTCCGTCTCCTCGCCCTTATACTCCTCCTGTGACTGTGGCTGGTGTCGAGGAGGAGAAGACTTGGAAAAATTGGACAAAGACACTGACTTTGTTGGTTGTGGTGATGGTGTTGTGGATGAACACTGAGAGGAGGAAAAACAAGAAGAAATTTTGTCCTCTCCTTCCGAAGAGTAGAAATCTTGGAGAGTAGAAAGCGACGGGGTTGAATTATTAAGACTCCTCCTGTGAACACACACAAAAAAAGAAGTCACACATTTTCATTCACTCTGTTTGTGCACACAGAGACAACTCAATACCTCACTAATATAAAAGAAAATTACAGTCCAATGTAAATTAATATATATATACACGCAATGAAATCCCAGTCTCTCTCTCTCATCCTATATTATATTTCTCTCTCTCTCTCATCCTATATTATATTTCTCTCTCTCTCTCTTTGACTAAACTACATAGGCAGGTAAGCAGTCAATGGAACAAATCAAAAGCCACGTTCTCTCAACCTAATCTACAATAAGACGAAATTTGTATGTCTCTGTCTCTATATAAACCCTATTAAGACATTGTGTCTATAGTTCGCACAGGTGTATTATACAAGAGAGAGAGAGAGAGAGAAGGGGAGAAAAAGAATGACAAGACAAGAAATTTTATTTTCAGGCGAACCAAATCATCTCCAAATTATCACAGTAAAATTATCATTTAACAACTTTTTTTTAATCCCTCTTCTTCTCTTTCCACTTCCACTCATTTTCAGATCATCATCGTCCACTATGTAGAAAAGGGGGATTTGACAAGATTCATAAAATTAGGATCGTTTGCAACATGGAGATCAAAATACCATGAAATGGATTCTCTCTCTACACACACAGCTTGAAAACTCTTTAACTCTATCACACAAAGCAATACATTAAATCCTATGATGAGCACACACTCTCTTGTAAATTGTATCAAATTACAAAATCTGTACCACTGAAAAAACCTTTTGGCTGTGGCTTTGATACACCTGACCCTTCGGATCCAATTTCATTATGAAATATACGCCTTCCATGACTCTCGCCCCCTACCAAAATGATCATTTTCAGATGAGTCATAAGAGTGATGGATGATGCAATTCAATGCAAAAATTAAGGCAAGCGATTGTGATATATTGACACTTTGACACAAAATATTTTGAAACATCCAAATCTGAGTCACTCATTGTTTGTGTATAACATACAAGTAGATATTGGCCACAACAATAAATTTGAAAAGAAAATGCGGTATGCATCTGTCAAGTGGCAGTGGTCAAAAAAGACGAAAGAAGATGGGTTTAGAATGTGTCATCCTACATTTGTACAAAACCAAGACTGACTGTCTGTGTGTTATTGTTGTCCATGTATGAATGGGAAAGATAATATGGAAAAAATCATGGACGACTGACTTTGATATTATTCTCTCTCTCTCTCTTTCTCTCAACCGACTGTCACTCATCTTTTTTTCTCATGTGTACTTTACAATGTTATGTTGTGTACGACATACCCCTACACACACAATATTTAATTTGTCCCCACCCTTCCCCTGAAAAATCGTCGTTGGGCTCAAACACAATGAATGATTGACAGCAAAGGAATTAAAAAGTCATAAGGAAATATCCAAATGAGAACTAACAACTACAGTCACACACACACACAAACTACATTACACTACACTACAAAATAAAATACGATTTGCCAACAACAAGATTCTCTACATACTATTACTTATTATTGTGAGAGTCAACCAAAAAGAAAATATTTTGCAGGAGGACTATACCAGTTAAATAACAAACTTTCATTTATCATTAAGAACTCATGTCAAACGTCAAGCGCCCAAATGTCCCTGAATTTACTCAAGAAGAAAAATATAAATTTTTGTAGATTACTAATATAATTATCAGTATTGCCAAAACTGTACAGGAAGTGGAACCATTCTATACCCACATCGCATTAGAATTTATTCTGTATTTTGCACACACACACACGTCCACGTGTGTGTACACAATTCTGAAACGGGTTGACGAATGGAAGAAAGTGTGAAGCTACTGTCTACACACAATACATGACAAGTACAAAACTGACAAAATCTTGTGATACACCACTAACTACTATTGTATGTGACTGTCTGGTAACAACATAATAAGTAAATAATGTAAGCCAAAGAAAATGAAAACAAGAATAGAAAGAAAAAAATCTCGTAAAACTATAGGGAATAAATCACAAGAATAATAAATGTATATGTAATATCATAATATATAGGAAAGGGACACAGAATGGAAAAAGTGCATTATGGTTTTCCATCCTCCTTCCCTTTCTTCAAGATAGGTAAGGAGAATTGTGAATATTATAATATTATTGTTACTCTACTCTCCTCGTGTGATTTCATGATTGTTGTTCGTTCCGCACAATTTAACTCCTGGGTAACAACTTCACTCTGTAATACCCCTCTCTCTATCTCCCTCTAATTGTGTACAACCTATGTAATGTCATTCGCATTCCATTTTTCATTTTCATCAAGTCATCCCTCATTCACTAGTCAAGTCAAGTCAACTCTCGTCTTCTTTTTTTCTACATTATTATGTATTATTTCACATTTACTATCCATTATTATTGTTCATCCTCCGATTCCACCTTATAATAGGAATAAAAATATCTTGTAGATTTTTGTTCCCATATATAAATACCAACAATACACACATGCAATGAAATTATTGCAAATCCAAATGGCGGCAGCTCCCTTGTCGTCTCAACAATAACACTAACAACAACAACTTTTTAGTAAACTCACAACAACAACTAGCCCAACTTGTGGTTTATCTTACATGTTCTCTCTATTCTGTGGTTCATTTTTATTTTTCTTCAACCCCCCGACCATTGCATTGACTATGCACACTACATATGTAAAAAAACATATTCAAATAATATATAAAAGTATTATCAGGTAGAAATTCCTCCTTTGGAAATAATCCACGAAACGAAAAGTACAAAATGTGACCAATCACAACAAACACTTTTTAATCCCATGATCATGACTTGATCATTCATAATCATAATATATCCCGTTGAAAGGCTATGAGCAAACTTTCTCTCTCTACTCCTCTCTCTCTCTCTCTTTCTGAATAGTTGAACTTACACTTTGTTAGTTGGTAGGAAAAGAATAAAAAATCTGTTGACCCATCGATCTGGATGAACCACAACAACAAGGACAATGACAGTGTACAATGCAATGGCAATCAATTCACAGGTCAATCCAAAAAGAATACAAACCACAGACGGTCAGTGAAAATAAGGAGGAGACAAAAAAATATATAATTGTTACATGCATTCCATCCACGTTTTCTCTTCCACTGTAAAATCCTTCTTTTTTTCCTCGTCTTTCTCTAGTCCTTGTACGACCAAATCTCCCACGAGAGAGAGAGATCGTGAATTCTGATGAATTGACAGCGACAAGAGAGTTAAAAGGGCAATTAGCATCTACATGGCGTATTTAAGAATTTTTACGGCTCCCTCAAAAAAACGATCCCTAATTAGCACTAAGATGGCAAAGATTTTGATGAGAATTTTGATGAGCTGTGATTCTAATGTGAAATCATATTACGTTGCACTGTACATACATACAGAATGATGTGTCTGTGTGAAAGAATACCAGTGTGACAAAAATTCATAATGGGAAAAAATATGTACCAAGTTTACAATATTCTCTTTCATAATTACATCTCATGGCAAAAGCCTGACGACTCTATAAATGACGAGATAAAAATATTTTAAAGAATTCAAAAATGAACCAATGAGCACTGTTTAATTCAGATTAGTAATTTTTCTTTCTTTTTTTGAAAATAGAAACCCCTTCTTCTACAATACATAATGGAAGTACATACATGTATAAAAATCTGAATGTGTTATGAATAGTAAGTAATAAAGATTTGCGACCCTAATAAGAATTGTGCGTGACGTTTCTTGTAATTCTTTAAATGCACTTTTTAAAGTGAGTGAGTAGGGGGGGGACTTGAAACGACACAAAAGATTTTCACGACTTGATGCTATAATTACTTTACTTGTAAATCGTCATACGTACACATAAGGGGTGCTTCCTTTCTTAATTATTCCTGATGATGACACACACACACACATGTTCTCAGTTCAATTAACTCAAATCTTCCCTTCCATACCATCATCTCAATTAAAATACATGTTGGACAGTAATTAATCCATCTATAAATAAATAATAATATTGTGTTGTTACACTTCTCTCCTTATCTCCACTTCCTGTCGAGATATATATAGTCCACTGACGAGGAAATAAATTAGATAAAAAACAATATTTGCACTCTCTCTGTGTAAACACCAAAGATACAGAATACGTTTAGTGTGTCGAGATATGTGACTGACAGTTTTTCCCCTAAAATTCTTGTAAACAAACAGTAGAAGCAAGCAACAAAAAAGTGACAAATGAGGAGAGAGAATAGGAACGATGACAATGAGGAAACGAAAAATACAAGTAGCCTATTGACATTAATCCGCAAATTCTACGATTCGTAATATCTCCACACTCAACTCCCTTCCCCTATTTATATAAACATATTACACACAATGTGTGCTTGCCTTCCTCGTAATCAACAGAAAAATTCCACCCAAGAAGAGGAAAAATAAATATAAACAAATAAATAGAGGGAAACAAATCTTTGAGCTGTTTTTTTGAGGGTATCATCATCTCTTATCTGACTCACAGCCTAAAGCCTTACTTTTTTCTTCACACACACAAACACAAAAGGACAAATTCGCATAATCAAATATGTATTTGTGTATGTGTGTTCCAGAGACAGAGTACCTACACAAACATCACAGAGGGTTCAAACATTCAGTGTTTGTTGGGTGAACCTTTTCCTGTTACACCGTCCGTTTATTTCTTTCTTTTATTTTGTTTACAAGAAAGGACAGATTTTCCCCTCATTTTACAACTGTCTCTCGCTCCTACCTTCTCTTGTGTGTCTTTTTGTAGCCTGTAAGCCTTTTTATCTTGTTGTTGCTATTATTTGTCATTATTTGTTTATAAATTTCCGTCCCGTCCCCTCCCTCCTCCTCCTCGTCTTCCCTTCAATCTCATCTCATTTTACCTCACCTCACCAAAACCACAATATCACAATAGAAATTGTGCAAAATGTAAATCCTTTACTGTAATACCATTTCTATTTGTATCTTTCCCATACTCAAAGAGAGGTAAATACTCAGACTCAAGCTGAGTTTGAATGCACACACACACACTACCATTGTGTGTGTGTTGTGTGTCACTACACAACAGGTACTCTTATTCTACAATACGGGGACTCGGTAATATGTTAATGGCGTGACGAGACCAGTGTGTCTTCTTCTTTGAAGCAATATCTGTAAATTGTGAATTATTTCGTACTTTACTTGATCCTCTCCCTCCATCCCTACACGTCTCCTCCTCCTCCTCCTTTGAGTAATACTGGGCAATTGGGTTTTAAACATGCGATTCTTCATCTATTCAAACTCTTAATGATTTTGTTTCCCTCGTTTCTCACATCCTGCCCTAGCGGTTCTTTCCCTATTATCCTGATTCTTGTTGTTGGTCCACACACACACACACACACACAACCACACATAAAATTCTGATCCTGGATTTTTATAAATTGTAAAGATCTACTTACTTAGCCAGACAAACATCTCCCTGTCTGTGTCTATGCAGTAGGTATTATTCATACTAGGACAGTCATGCAGGGTGGGACACATACTCGGTGAACAATCAAATTTATGATACTCTCTGTAACTTGGTCTACAACTGCCACTACATTCTACCTCCTCCATTGACAATCCCCAATTGTACATGTAATACATATAATTAATTATGTATGGAAAAAATGAAGGGATTAGAAATGAGAGAGAGCGGAAACGGGATATTGTGAAAGAAAAAGTCATCTTCTATGTAACATTAAATGACAGAGATTGAGATTAGTTGTAATATTTTAAATATCTCTCTTACCTGTCATTTAGAGATGATGAGGATCCTTCTCGCATCCAATTGATGCCAAATTTGAGTTGTCTTTTAGGAATACATGCGGACAATTCGGGTCCCAAATTCCTGTACCGACCATTTGACACGGGTGATGAAGGTGGGGTAGAGTCCAGGTCACCCATGAGGTCATGTTCTGTTGAGAAAAAAATGGTTTTCATACATTGTATGGGTTCAACACATTACACACGCACAATTAACTGTATAATTTTTGATGATGAAAAAAAGAAGGGAGGGAGAATGGTTAACCACCAACAGCAACCTACTAATATACATGTTTACATGCAGTAGTTACCTGGGCTAGTAGACACACTACGAAGGAGAAGGGGTTTTGCTTTGACTGTCGGTTTCCGTCCTTCATTAATCCTTCTACTCTGTAGTTGAGTCGACTTAGAAAATTTGTGTTGTTGTTGTTGCAACAATTTGGATTTGTGATGTTGATTATATGTGTTAATGCAGGGATTGCTGGCATATTTATCGTCCAATTTGAAGCTCGTTGAAATGACTGTGTTGGACACAGCAGACTTATTATTACTCCCATTGTTTTCTTCATCATCACTGTTATTATGATGATCAACAGCATCATCATCATCATCATCCGCATTGTTGTTGCTGTTCTGATGGTGATCCTCACTCTCCTCCTCCTCTTCTCCCTTGACAATGACATTCTTGGATGTGTCAGACTTGGATTTATTTGATTCACAACCACTGTTGCTAGTGCTGGTATTATTATTATTATGATACTCCCCCTTCTTCCGCCCTGGGATGATGACACTTCGTTTGACCTTTTGTGATTTGTTTGAAACTTCCTGAGCTACAAACTGTCCCAAATGATCCGGTACATACACTAGATCGTCATTCTTGTCCGTGTGAATCCCACGGATTTTAGGTGGGGCATCCAGCCACGACTGTAATACCACTATGGACATGATGGATGATCTTCAATACCTATTTTTAACACATGAAGAGGAAGAACAAGAGAATGTGATTATTAAATTGCTATTGTACAAATCGTAAACATTTTTGGTTACCAAATCAAAATACCGCACACACACACATTCAACCATAGTTTGAAATCGAACACTCGAACACTCATTCGAGCACTTTTCAAAAAAGTGTTCGAGTTGGTCGTACGGCGTCAAATCGTTTTAAAAAGTGCTCGAGTGCGTACCACAGTGACGAGT
>WJFB01002540.1:0-18533 GCA_009870185.1 Pygmarrhopalites habei
ATGGTATTACAATAGTTTTCCTATACAACTAATGGTATACAAAGTTTTTAAAAAGTTTTCAAAAAGAATTTCAAGTAAATACAATATTATATATCCTACCTATCCTTGCCACCTTCTCTTCCTATTACATTTTTCGAAACTAAAATAACACCAGGAAAGTTGGCACCGTTATCTCAATAGGTTGAACTTGGTATAGCTACAATGTAATCGTTCAATTATTATTATTATTATGTAAAATTACTGTAAAATGCGTGGCACAAACTAATTCTTTTCTGTCATAACAAATATATATATATATATATAAAACAATAATAGCTGGCAGTTATCAAATCATCAAAACACATAACCTTGAATATAAATTATATAATGTACACTAGGTAGAATGGCCTGATTCAATGTGGACAAAACGGATACATTAAAAAATAATTCTCGTTCCTTGGGAATTCTAATCTTACAACTTGTCTTTTTTGATGAATCTGTCCTTGACCATATGGAACTTAAGCCATTATACTGATAGCTACAACGTTTTGTAGGTACGACAACACAACACACTGGTTGTATATATTAACAACACAGTACAAGTTACAAATAACAACAAAACTATATTTTTAAATGTAATCACGCTAGCCTGTGATCACTGGCGAAGCTGAAGCGAAGCTATTCGCTCTATTTTTGCTTTTCTCTCATATGAAAAAAAATCATCATTACAGTATCAGTAGAGTATATAGCTAATATCAATCAAGTCGATGTTGACGTTATGTCAGGAGACTAACGAAAAGTCCCAGAAGTAAAAAGATTTCATCAAGATTCCAATGAGACCAGTCATAACAAAGAAAATTGTTCAATTAATTAAGAAACACATTGATAGAAAGAATTTTTGTGTTATAAATACGTTAAATTCCATATGAAAGTCAAAGTTTAAATTCAGTATTACATTAGTGTAAGCAATCAAAAAAAATAGTTCAAAAAAAATAAAGCAAGATAGCTGCTCAAGAATACATACACATACTTTTTTGTGACACAACCATTTGGTTCAAACAATCATGTGTGATGGATTCCCCGCATTTAATAACTATTACGCTATGTTTAAAATGGAAGAGTCCAACATTATGCATTATTGTAGTCAAAAATCAGTAGATTGGATTGAAGTTTAAGGAACCATTAGGGGGAAGAAGAGATGAATAAAATCCATTTTGAGAAGGATTTCTTTTAAAATATTATTAGTAACTATTGTTACATCATTATTCTTCCTATACTAAATACATCTAAAGTATCTGTTTCCAACTGGGAAACAGTTTACGTTTTCATAATATAATATTTAGATTATTTATAGTTTGGCATATAAAACTTTCTCTCACAGCCATAAAAATCTCCAAGACCCACATAATTTACCATTCATTAGCATGATCATTTTTAAATGTGTGGTAGTATGTGTATATAGTTATTTGACTAAAAGACGTAATAATTATTTAAATTATGGACATGGTGTTATTACAATAGTTTTGGTAATTATTGGAGTGGACTGGCGCTCTGGTGGTGAATCAGACTCTCCTCTCTCTCTGTGGAAGAGAGAGGAATCTTGGCTTTTTGTGTAAATTTAAATAACGTGATATTTTATGCACATTATCATTTCTATTTTAAAAAATCAGACGTCACAGAAAACGAATCGAACAAAAAAACACCCAAACTCTCCTCTCCTACCTTCAATGTGGATGTATAAATCACAAATTTTTTCTACCTTGTTGGGGCTTCATACAGGCATTGTAGTCCGATTAAAAAGAACACCACCTGTCAGTGAGAAAATCCTTTAGCCTTAACAGCCGGAGGAGTAGGATGCATTGGATGAAACAAATTTTAGTGTGTCATCCTGAGAAAGAGAGGGTGGAAGAAAGTGAGATGTAGCGTGTAAAAACTTTCCTAAGCCGTCTAGGCTAGGGTGTCGGCTAGGGGATGGTCACCAGACGAAGAGAAATCTTCTGCTTGAAGAAGACCTTTTTTCTCATCACTAACAGCACTTGACTCTCCGACGTTCTCCTTGTACATGGTTTCATAGACGGGATTGGCAAAGTTCGTTCCTTGCAGCAAAACCTATAAATCAAGGGCAGAAAGGCAAAACATTGCATAAACAAAGTTTTACATAGGCATGTTGCTTTAACATGCTAACTCTGATACTCAATTTAGTTGGTTGTGCAGGAGGGAATAGAGAGGAGACGGGTAATAAATTTAGAGCCGAGAAAGATGAAAGCGTGAAAAATGGTCTTAACTTGACGAAGTCAAAGAGTACGTAGAACTACTACTACTGTTACTACTACCTTATCAGAGTCGAAGATGAGGCTAGGCTCCGAGCCATGGTCTTCATCTCCACCCTCCTCTTTTAAAAACATCGGATTATTGATCTCCACAGTGCCATTTTCGTGCATTCTCACACCTAGTCAATCAGAAAGCGATTTTTAATGTTCTTATTCATGTATCATGCAAAATTAGTTGCACAGGAAATATTGACAAACCTGACCAACCTGCGTCGTGCATTCTCACATGCATAAACGGCCTTCCCCTGTGAATTTGTAAACAAAGAACTTTTGTATTTAAGATAAAGGCGGTTTTCTTCTCTCACAAACTAATCTTCTAGTAATGAACTTTTCATCGACTTTTAGAGTACCTAACGTGCTACCTACATATAGTCATTCTACTCCTTTAGTATTTTCCCTTCAACTCTGACTATTTTTGGTCAATTGGCTTTCACGTTGATAACAACAAAGACCATAAAGCGTTTATGTAACATACGATATTAAATGTTACAAAAAATTTCATTCAATTCTAGTTACCACTATTCTACTACATTACATAGTATCATTATAAAATAATAGCATTAATTCTCATCAAAGGAGAATACAGATTAGATTATAAATTTGTTTCTCACTGTTTGCGTTTCATGACAAAATACGCAGCACATCCAGAAAACCCTGCTATGGCCACCGCAACGACAATTCCCTAAATTTCAACATGATTAGTTAAAATTTCACTTTTTCCACATCCAAATGGCGTATTAATATTCACTTTTCAGAAAAGTCTTTTCTATACCCTAAGAAAATGCACATATTAAATACTAGACGTTTACTTACAACGAGAACAAGGACCCATGTTATAGTCCCACTCTCTCCTTGAGGGGCACTAGCTTTGTCTGTTCGAGACTGACACCTAAGTCCGAAATAACCAGGAAGGCATCTGAAAGGCGTTCAAAATATATTATAAATGAGTAGGTCAAAGATTATTCTATTACAATGTAAGCAACCCTCAGACCAGTTATTTTTGTAAAATTTTCAAGAAAAATTTTCAAAAAAAAATCTAAAAAACAGCTACTACTAATAGATCATCAAAAAATATGTTTTATATCTGATCAGGACCTGACCGTTAGGTTTGCATCAATAATGTTTATTGAGAAAAATTTCGCCTTACTTGCATGTGGGTTCCAGAGTGGAGTCGGTATTCAAGGAGCACGTTCCTCCATTTAAACAGAATTTAGCACACGTGTTTTTCATATGACATCGTTTACCTACATTGAATAAAATAAAAAATGTGACCCTCATACATAACCCTATACCATAAGTTCGCAGAACAATAATGACTATTTTAGTTTTCCGTTTTTCGTGACTACATCCAATATAAATATAGACTAGAGTAGAGTGCATTAAACGAGGTTACACAATATGTATTATTATGTTATACATTAGTATATTATCAAGAGAAAAAATACTCCCGCACTCTCACTTTCCAGAGTCAACTCACGTAGTCAAACTAAGGAAACATGCTTTGCACGTCCACTTTTCGGCTTAACTTTCAAAGTTAAGGGTATAGTGAAGATTATTTTGGGACTGCTACCAACCCAACTTACTCTCGCAAGTTTTCCTTATCAATACTTTAAAAAATGACAAGAATTAAACAGGCAAAATCTTACCAGTAAAATTAGCCGTGCATATACAACTTGGCTTCTTATTTATATTCTCCAAAATGCACAAGCCATTATGAAGACAGTACGCCTGACAAGGATTGTCATGTCCCACCTGCATCAAATATAAGGGTATCACATAATCTTCCACATTTCACTGTCTTTAAAAACATTACGACTCTGTTAATTGTTCACAATCTTACGTTAATTTCACAATGTAGTCCGATCCACTTTTCAGGGCAACTGTACCAAATTCGAAGTATCAAAAAACAGAATTAATGAATAAAGGGGCCACTAAATTGTGTAAACCAGATTAAGAGATGAAGATAGGCTTGGTTATGGCATGATGCAGAATAGAGATGAAAATAATTACCGGCAGGCTTTTTCAGCCTTTCGATGATTGTACATGACACATTCACCACCATTGAGGCAGGAATTGTGACAAGTTGAAGTATTGCAGTATGGTGGAATGCCCGTCTCAGGACAGGGTAGACAATTTGTACCATTCTCTTTGCAATTTTGACAATCACAAATATTTTTTTCGCAGTGGTCTCCTGAGAAGGGCGGTGCACAGTTACAGGAATACCCCGACAAGGTCCAAGTGCATGTTCCTAATTAGTCAATCAAACATACAAACATGTGTTGAGACCATAAGGTCGATTGTCATAATAAAGACATTGAATCAAATTCCTTTCACATTACAATGTATACATACATACACAAGGAACGCCCAAAAAAGGAAAAAAGGACTCGTACTGGATGGAGAAAGTGATGAAGATTTTTCTAGAGGGAGGAGGAGAAAAGAAGCAGGATAAACTTATTTTCACGTTGATCGTTGAGAACGAGCTAAAAAGAGAGGGATAGTTGACTATACAAGAGAAGAGAAATAGAAGAAAAATAAAAGGAATGAATCAATAGTAGTAGTCCACTCTTTCGCCAGACTCATAAAATTTTCTCCTTCTTCCCTTTTATGATAGGTTCTATGGGTTTCTATTTGAGCACAGAGGGAGATGAAAAGAAAAGTGTAAAGTAGGTTATGCAGATGAGAACCTGCATAGGTTTTGAAACATCACACACCGGGAAGAAATTTATCGGTGAACAATTCCCGAAAATGCCCAATGGTATTCACACAACCCAATGCATACGTTACGCAATTTTTCTAACGTATTCAGACTTTTTATAAAATATGAGTCCCCGTCTCGTGCTAACATCAATAAATATCTTATTTATTTATTGATATAAAAAGTGTATGCACCGACAGACAGCGAGAGATGACTATACGTAGAAGAATGTCTGTAGACATGCACGTTTTGGATTAACCCCTTTCCTTCCGTTGCGAGTAATACTATCTACCTACATATATACAATAACATTGGGGAGATATGAAGATTTTTTCCTTCAAACCAAAGAAGAGGGCTGGGGCAAAAACGATAGCAGGCCAAATATACCAATATAAATACATATTTTATAAGGGAATGTCTACATCACCTCCGTTGCGACAGCCACATAAATTTTCTTCACAGCGTTGGCCAGTGTACGGCGGACTACAGGAACAATCAGGTAAATTATCTTTGATTCTACATTTCCCCTGCAAAAAAGAGCATACACAAAGATACTTTGAATTTGAATTCAAATATCAAATAGGATGTACATGTAAATATCTTATTCCGTCATAATGTACAGAAATATTTTTCAAGGAAACGAGAGGTCGCATCATCACAAAATATGTCTTCAGGAACTATAATATTTATGGGACTATTTGGACAATGTCGTAATCTAGGTTACAACAAGGGGAGAAAATGAATAAATACCTTGTTCTGACAGTAGTTGGTGCATAACGAATTTTGACAACGAGGTCCACTGTAACCCACACTGCAAATGCTGAAACAAAAAATAGTAAATGTAGATTTCTCTGTGCTACATGAAATAATGAAATCACTGAAAATAAACCCATGAGAGAAAAAACATAGTTACCAGTATGAACCATTTGCTGTTTCCTTGCAGGTTCCACCATTTAGACACTTTCCACCGCATGTCTCCTTTTCACATCTATACAGTAAATGAATTAGTAATCAATTAGTGAGTAGTGTGTACAAATTCAATTTCACAAAAGTCAGGCCTAAAGTATTTTAATCTTAAAATTGGAATACTTTACCTTGGTCCAGCATATTCTGGAGGACATTTGCACTGTTATTAAGAGAATATAATGAAATGACTTCATTATAAAAATGAACTAGTTCACCAAACGATAATAAAATAATAAACACTTTCTCCTGAAATTACCTTTAATGGTGATTGTCCTGTAGGAAGTAAAGGTGCAGATGTATCTAGCTGACAGAGTCCTTTATTGAAACAGTAACCGGAACATCGATATTTGTCACAAAGTCTACCCTCATAAAGCTCGTCGCACACGCTACACGGATCAAATAAGGTCAAACTGATTAATTCTCGAATTTTTTGAAAAAATTGTAAAATTTTAACCAAGCCTAACCAATATGTAAGTGTTTCATTTCTCTACTAACTTCCTAAGCGGATTAGGTCAATTTAATTTGTTGAAAAACGTTTCATGAGTAGAAAAATCATTAATCCATACAACATCTGTATGTCAAAATTCTATTCAAAAACATTTGTTCTACATAACGATTAAAAATAAGTAGATTGAAGAAAATAAATTATCCAAATATTAAAACTCTTGTAAGAAGAATTCATAGGTAATTAAATGTCAAGGTTATGTATTTATAAGATTATTGGCTTACCATCGATATTGATTCCCTTGTACACATGGCTGAGTGCCTGAACAGGGAAGACTAGGAGCAAGGATACAACTGCCTTGTTTACAATGCAAATCACATCTAGTAGTTACATTGCATTCAAAATTATTGCCATCCCTGTGAATTAGTTGTGCATTATTTGGACAAGTGCAAATTGCTGTACTGGTTCCATTCAGCAAACAAATTCCAGGTATTTTGCAAGTCAAATCATGACATGGAGTTTTCACTGTAATCAATCGATAAAATATTTAAAGTACAGATACGTGGGTTTAGTACATAAAATGATTTAACCAAGAAGTAAAAATTGCTGACGCAACTTACAATCACGATGCTTGTATTTCTGAATAATGACGACGTCTGATCCTTTCTGAGCACCCTGGGCAATGAAGGTGAAATTACCTTTTCCAAACTTGTCCATTTTCATGATTCGGTGACTCTGGTACGTCGTGACGAAAAGTGTATCCTCAAAAACGTCCAACTTGTATGGTCTTATGTCACCTACAAAAGCCCAGATCAAAATATATTTAATAAAATTCATCTACATGCATGTAGCCTATCTACTCATTTTTTCGCAACGTACACCTTTCTCAAAACGAAGAAATTTATAGAAAGAAACACAAAATGTGGAAATATCTCCGCGAAAATCAAACAAATAGTGCTCATATGTAGATGTAATCAATGACTGAGTCAAGAACATCATCTTACCTCCAGAAAATCTTTTGATAATGCGACGATCTTTCCCTTCCAAGGTTACCGTTTCAATCGAGTGAGATTTCACATCTGTCCAATATAGACGTCTTGCTGGATAGTCAATGGCAAGGCCAGCAGGACAAGGAGAGTAAACCAAAGTTTTTCGATTTGCTCCATTCATAAATGCATAGTCTATCCTCTGCTCACCCCAATCCGACCAGTACATTCGGCTAATAAGAGAAGGAGAAAAAGCAAAAAGATATTGTTAGATATTTTACCATCTTCGTCTTGTTTACTAAACAATACATGTAAATCCTTTGCCTCCAAGGTAAAGTGACACGTACTACTTTGGGACACGAATGAAATTGTAACATCATCCAGGTATGTATTTACAAAGGAGAAAAAAATTCTATCATACCCCGTTTCTGCATCAACAGCAATATCGTGGGGATCGTTTAAATCCGTATTGATGAGTACAATTCTATTCTTTCCATCCAAGGAGCTCACAGAGAGGCTTCTCTGTCCAGCATCTACCCAATAAATTGTCTTTCCAATCCAGTCTATTGCTATTCCCCGTGGAGAATCTAATCCTGTTATCTGGAAATCGATCGATCCATCCCCAAATTTATTTTCATTAAATCATTTAAGGCAAAAAAGTAGAACAATATCATAACAGAGAAGACAAATTAAATATGTACAGGCAAGTATGATTAATCATACTTCCCTGTGGTTTTCTCAAGCAATAACAAGGAGAGATTAAATCTGTTTTCGCGCGTATCATCAATTTACGTTCCCCTATTCTTGACTACAACCCACAACAATCAAATTTTGAAAGAATAACCACTTGATAATTCAACTTACAATGTCCTGAACGCCAAAGTCATTCGGTCGTTTTTCATTCAAACTATTACTGTTGCTCGCTGGTTCTGTGAAGCGTTGAATTGTCTTGAGAGAAACGGTTGACCAAAAAATTGTCATACTTCCATCTTGCTCCAAGATGTAGTCCATGCACTCGATTTTATTATAGCCTCGATGAAGGATTTTGGTAGTCTCATTGTCGTATGGTTTATGAGGATTTGTTTTCCGGATATCATTTTCCAATGTCGCCACCAATAAGTACGGTGATGGATCTGCAAAAAATCAAGTTACAAGAAAATAAACAAAGTATATCCATCTAATGAGAATTTCTAATATTGAAACACATAAAGACATGAACAAAATTATGACAAAATAACTTGTACTTTACAACTTACCATTTGTCTGACAGTATGTTGTATTTCCTGGACCACTCGTCATTGTATAATTCAGAGCACATTCACAACTGTAATTATGTGTTTTCTGATTACTGTTGGACTCTTTGTGAGATGTCTTTTTGACAACACATGTATGAGAACACGATGCAAAAGCACAAGGAGTACACTGTGCTTCATCAGAATTATCACCTGAATTGGGAATGAATACAAATTATTTGCCTTGAATTTTTGCCCATTCCTTTTGATATAAATCTTAAAAGACGTGGAGGCTAACCACAATCGTCATATCCATCGCAAACATTCGAATTGTCAACGCAATGCCTGTTGGCACATTGAAAGGATCCAGGTTTACAAGGACACATGGCTGGAATCTCATCACTCCCGTCGAGACAATCATTGATGGTGTCACAAGTTTTCGAGTAGGGGATACAGATGTTGTTCTTACACCTAAATCTCCCATGTTCACAAGTTTTTACAGCACACATTTTAGGATCCTCGTCAGATTTATCGTCTCCACCACAATCATCCTATTTAAACAACAAACAATTATTTCGAAATCCTTGTTGCAGGACTATGCGAAAAATGAAAACAACTAATATTTGTTTTATTATGCACTGCAATAAATGTTTTTCTTGCCTCGCCGTCGCACCTATTAAAAATGACAGAGCAATGATTAGCCTTAAATTATGTTTATTGTTTTCAATTTTTGTTTTCCGACCAAAAAATGATTCAACTTACTGCCATGTCAGCGGTATGCACTTTCCACTTTCACATCTGAATTTATTATGTTCACATTTCCTATGAGTACAATTGAACCCTTCGTCGCTTTGGTCTGCACAATCTGGTTCACCTGTGAAAAAAATAACGAATTCATCAGAAAAGTAGCCAAAGACGCTGAAATTCTTCTTTTCTTTTAAAAAAAACACATAATTTAGAAATACGAACCATCACATCGAAATGATTGAGGAACACATTCTCCATTGCTACATCTAAATTGATCCGCATGACAGCCATCGAGGTCAGGATGAACGGGTTCACATCTAATGACAGGCCAAAATGCATGATGATTAATTAAAATTGAAATTCTTAGGAAATACAATTTTGTATTTCATAAGGAAATATTTTAGTGGCTTACTTGAATATACAAAACTGTGGGTTTGTACAGGTGAATTCATGTGGCCCACAAGTCATATTGCAATTTTGTTCGTCGCTGCCATCTGTGCAAATTAATCAAAAAATAATTTTTAAAACTCACAGGATTAAACGATTCACTGAGACCCATGAAAAATAATGACTAGAGAAATTTCGAGACCTCCGCAGTTATACTCTCCATTGCATCGGAAATTTCCTAAAAATTTCACAAAATAACAAGACCTCGTGAATAAGTTGCAAAGGATTTTTTTGTAATGTTTTATTCATTCCATTACAAATAGTAAAAGTAGTTTAATACCTCGTATACAACGACCGTCTCCACATCTAAATTCTGATTCAGAGCACTGTCTTGGTTCACAACCTTTCTCGTCTGATCCAGGATGAGCATCACCGCAATCGTTCTGTGCCACATTTACCAAATGAGTGAATCCTCAAACTTTCACCACCTTTTTTGAATGAAAAAATCTTTCAAAATATTAACTGGCATTAAATTCTTACATCATAGTCACATCGCCATCGACCAGGGACACATCTGAAATTTTTAGCAAGTTGTTGTTTCAAATGTTATATATTAAACTTAAATAATCAGATTGTGTGTTATTAGTTCGTACTTGTTATTGCTACACTTAAAATAAGTTGGTTCACATGGATGAGTTTCTTGACTGGAACAATGATCTGATTCATCTTCGCCTTCCAGACAATCCTTTTCTCCATCACACCTGTGACAGATTTGGTTTGTAAATAACATTGCAATCCTACCATTAAAGGCTATCAATAGAATTATTGACTTTTCAACTTACTGCCATGTTAGCGGTATACACTTTCCACTTCCACACCTGCGTTATAAAATATACATGATTTATTTATAATCTCCGATAATTTTTTTAAAAAATGAGCATATAATTTATCCTACACTCACCTAAACTTGTTTTCTTCACACTTCCTGTTGGCACAAAAAGGACCTTCATCACTATGGTCATCACAGTCTGGCTCTCCTATATTTTTTAAGTGAAAATTCATGGTAATAAATTTTGACGTTAAATATACTAAGGAAAATGATTAATTATTCTTATTTTCATCAACTCGACTCACCATCGCAGCTCCATTCGAATTGAATACATTTTCCGTTGCCACATTTAAACTATTAAACAAAAAAGACGACATGACATTATTGAAAGAAAGTAATAATAATTTGGTCGGGTTTCATAGAAAAATTATTCACATGTAAAAGTAAAGCAAAAAGTCTAAATGGCAGACGCAAAGGTTAGTTTTTGAAGTTTTACAGGGAGTAAAATCCGGAGAATCAGAAAAATACAAGCGCTCCTCAGCGTGACACCATTTGAGTTAGTTAATTGTGGTTAAAGTTAATTTTCTATGACAGATTGGGCAAGAGGAGGGGGGGAGGCCGCGCGAAGGACAGAATTCAAATATCTTTGGTTGCAAAGATTTTTCCAATGTTTTCATTCAGAAATTTATATTCATCGTTAAAATAGGTATTTAAACCCCTGACCTCCCCTTCTTCAAAATAAGTTTAATTTCATGTGAAATAGGGTATTTCAAACAGGTAATATCTTTCTTTTTAAAATAACTCGGAGTATTTTTACCAAAGAAGCCTTCTGTGAGGAATTGAATTTTTCAATATATATTATTATTATTGCTTTCTTTCAAGTTGAAAGTTTCAACTATGTACTACATGTGGTAAATGCTCTGCGGACAAGTGCACGAAGTGCATCTTGTATTATGTAAATATTTCCACAATATGAATTCGTCTGGAAGACTAAAAGTACCTGATTTTTTGGACAAGACTTTGGTAAGCAGTTTGCTTCATCTTGTTTCAGCGGACAATCAACAATCCCATCGCATTGCTTGTAAGATGGAATGCATTTGCTTGGAAATTGGCTGTTCCCGTCACATTTAAATTGGGTACTAAAGCAAGTATGCTATACAAGAAAGACAAAAAATATTGTGAATAAAATCATTGGACACAACCAACTTTAAACATAATCAACTGTATGAATAATTATACCTTGTCACAGTTAAGCTCATCTGTTCCATTTTCACAATTCTGCTGACCATCTATTTTGCAATGAGAAAAGTTCATTAACATGGCTAAGTCATAAACAAATTATGTCATAAACATGGCTGTAATTAAATGAGAAACTAACATTGTATAATACTTACCACATAGCTGGGCTGGGTGTATACAATCTCCCTCTTTGCATTGATATTGTCCTGGGGTGCATTTGAAAGGCGGACAATCTGGTGGTTCATCGCTTCCATCCTCGCAGTCCGGTTGACCTGTCAACCAGTAAAAAATAAGCATCCGATTCTTTTATGGGTCATGCTTAATATTTTTTAAAAAAAGCAGTTTAAACAGAGATACTAACCATCACAACGCCACCAACTGGCTATACATTTGAAGGTATTTTTACATTCAAATTGAGACGATGTGCAATTATGCTCACAATTCCGACCATCAACCGTAAGTACAAAATTCTCAGGACATGAGCAAACTTTTTTCCCTCCAGGTTTCAGTAAACACAAATTATTACATCCTCCATTGTCTTGGCAGGGATTATTTGGCACTGAAAAAAAATAGAATCATAAAATTAATCAAAATTTTTCTGTAAAATACTAAAAACATCTCCGGTCAGACATCAGTATTTCGGCTCAAAAATAGAACAATATTTAATAAGTCATTTTGTAGCTAGCCCACACATACGACCAACCTTAACCCTTTGACGAGCTAATGTAGGCATGTTAATTGCCATTCTATTACCACATACATTGTTCGACAAATCACGGCTATTTCATACTAGAAACGACAAAAACAATGACACATTTGAGATGTATTACCACTCGATTTAACATGTATGTACACTTATTCATTATCATCCAAAATACGTGTCACCCTTGTGACCATTTATAAATAAATTTTTTGTTCTCGCTGCCCCATTTTCCGCTAGCGTAAATAGCAAATTCACACACACACACGGTATAGGGAATAGGGACTATGAGAGTGCACATGTTGTGGACTACGTGAGAAGTGAGTACCAATTCGTTCCTTTCCCTCTCATACAAATTTATATGAAAATATAGTTGTAGCAGCTAATAGCTCACAAACTTCCTTCTGCTGACAAAATACGAGCACATTACGAAAGGCTAGAGAGACCAGATTACGGCCACAACAACAAGTGCATGATCAGAGCGCCTTGAGATTTATTTTTTTGCTTCTATTTCTTCAATATTTTCGATACTCGATATTTCAATCTCACGCTTTCCGGCATTCCTACACAATACTGCTGCTGTGCCATGCTATGGTATGCAACTTTATATCTATTTCGCGGAACGCTAAATCCCAATTACTGTTCCATCCAATTAATTAAAACCATTCAGACAATACAAACAAGTATACGTTGCTGTGGTGGTAGCTACACTGCAACTAGTGTGTGAATGTCTTTATACATTCAAATTGCATCACCGTAACCAAGACACACACGTAGGGAAAAACTTAATAAGTTGTACGCTTTTTAGCCGCCTAAACCTCATGCAGTTGCGGTGCATTCAACCATGCACCTTCCCAGCAAATTTTATATCTGACCTTTAAAATACCTCTTGTCTGTTTTTTTTGTCTCTCCGTATTCTTACACAAATTCAATTAATTCTATTCTAATGAAAATTGACATACATAAATAGTGTACAACGCTATATGACGGAACTTGATATGTAATCTTGTACTTCACCTACATGCTCCGTATTACATTGTTGATTGTATGAATGATTCAACTTTTGGTTTAAAGCGTATCCTATAGTGGTTCCCAACTAGGGGACTGCCGGCGACAGCTCCCATTCAAAAAACTCCACTGGTTATCATTCCTATTCCTTTACACACACGCTACTATTGTAGTAGCCGACATAAGTACAATCTTGTTACAAAGGTCCTTCTTAAACATGTGCGTGGTGAAGGTAAGGAGACATGGTGAGCGATCCATGTGTTTTTGCAGTATTGTGTGTGTGTGTATTCACAATATCAAATCATGTTCGCTGATCCTTGTAACAGCAAAAAAAATTTCCTCTCCTTTGATGATATAATAATATTGTATACTCAAAAACTGTGTATTAGGTTAAAAATCAAAGTTTTTCACCAAGATAAAGTACCCCACACACACATACACTCACACACACAAAGTAAGTTTATTATTAAAGTTTTCATCACCATTGTAGCGGTCCTAAATCAAAAGCTTTAACAACCAGACGACACACAGGGAGTATATAAGAGCTCCCTGAACTTTTATCAATCATTCGTCAAAGATTACTATAGCAGAGTTCATCTCTCTCCTTGCGAAGGAAAAATCTTTTGGAAAAATTTGTGATCCTCAGAATAACTCCAGTTAAATCAATCAACATGAACAAAATCATCTTGGCTCTTTTCCTCGCTGCTGTGGTCAGCTGTGTGGCTGCTGGACATGGACACTACAATTTGGGGTATGGATTTATTGCTGGAGGTGGTCATGGGCATTACGGGCATCACGGAGGAGTGGCAAAAGTGAACGTCCATCAAAATCCTCATGGTTACCACTACAATCTGAACGAGCATGGACCCCATTACACAAAATATATTCACCAGTCGGCTGAAACTCCAGCTTATGGTCACGGCTATGGCTATGGAGGAGGGTACTAAGAAGTATTGCTCAACTGTCATCAAAACTTGTTCACTTGCCATCTAATAATTTTCTTGCTACTGGAATTCTTAACAGAAAGGAAAAGCCTTAATTCATTACTAAACTACCACAACCACTCAAATCACTCCCTACTACTACTACTCTTCCTTTCAAGATGATAGAATTCACTGAATTTCACTCTCTTGTCTATTCAACCATATATTTCGCCATAAATGTCAAAATCATCTACACAAACAATGTATTGTATTTTGTAAATAAATGAACAATGTATATACCGAAGAAAATCCCTATCTATCTACCCTCTTCAACGTTTCATAAAAAATTGTCCTTTCCGGATTTGCACATACATTTAGTCAATTCGTAACATCTACTCGTACGTATGGTTTATCTCTATTGCACGCACGAATTGCTTCTCTCATCATCATCGTCACACGCCATTGATCCGACTCAGTATATACAGTGTATACTAAGCCGTGTAGGGTAAGAAGAGGAGGAGGAAACATTAATAAGTAGTACATAGTATTAATTTAATTTGATTATGCCATCGATATACATGTTTACATGTATGTTAGATTTATGCCGGAAAATCCCATCCTTCACCACGTGTTTGTTGATCATGAGCAATTATGAATCAAAACAAACTGGCCAAAAATGAATCCAATTGACCTTATACAGCACTATTAGGATCCATGATGACATGTAATGGTAATTACTATTAGGGGATGCATCCATGCGTGAGAGACGCTGTGAACTCATTCTTATATTACTAAACAGAAGGTAATGGGACAAATCTTACTCGGAATTTGACGGAATGGGTGATAGACCTGAACCACCATCGGTCGATGAATTGTTTTCGTCACAGTTGTTTGATTCAATCCTGTGTACTTGTGACAACGCTCAACACTTTTTGTTTCCCAGTCGCTCCAGTAAACGAAATCTTCAAACACAGAGATGGAGAATATGTGATGAAGTTTCGCTGACGGGTTGTTCACTGCTTTAAACGAAAAAGAGAATCATACTCATGAATTGACACTCCTTCATACAATTTGTACCTGACCCACAATAAACAGAGAGAAGACAGATGCTTAATACCTCGACTATGAATGATTTTCCTATTCTTTCCATACAAATCCGCAACTGCAATGTAGTCTTCTTTTGCATCTGCCCAAAAAATTTCATTTGTCTCGAAAGAAACTGTGAGCGCATTGGGCCAACCAAGATGGTCAGAAATCAAAATTGTCACATTAGACCCATCCATGTCTGCCTTTCCAATATAAGGAGTGTCTCCCCAGTCAGTCCAATACATTTGACTAGTATTTTAATAAGAAAATTGGTAGGAAGAAACCAAAGAACAAGAGAAAATAATCATTATTATAATGCCACACATAACCTACATTGTGATAACCACGAAATGTCTTTTACAGCCACACAATCACCCATGCTTCAAAAACTATTGTAAGTACTTACCCATGATAGGGATCAAGTGCAACTGAGGGATAAAAACAAGATTATTATGAACTATTATGTATTGATGAATCCAAGTATTTTAAGATGTAATCATAATCAATAATTTTAATTGATGACACAAACACATGACTCAAACAATTTAATGTTCAATTTTTTTGTTTTAAAAAAAAGTTATTCGGTTTACGTACTCGCTCTAGGCTCTTGCAATGTATGCCGACGTGGATGATCAGAATGTCCTATTAAAATCATAAAATCAGTTGGTCACAACTTGCCTGTGTATGTAATCTTTGTCAATGACAAGTTGTCATGTATGTATGCAGACACTCACCAAAAGAAGCTTCATTCACCAAAATCCTTCTATACTTGCCATCCAACTTGGAAACCTCAATAGTGTCTGTTCCCTTGTCACACCAGTACAAATTTTTTCCAACCCAATCAACAGCTAGACCATCAGGACTCTGAACAGTTATATGATGTAATATCTACAAACCCAATAAAAGAGTCGATACTTTCAATAGACATTCACATTATCAATTTTTTTTAGTAATACAAATCGTTTTTGTTCTCAACCTGTTCCTGTGAACTTTCACTGTGATTCCCACCAATATTACAAAGTCTTTTAATACTACTCCCAAATGCTGGTGAAAAAATATAATAACCCTTCATTAGAGTAGATTCATTCTGATTACTGCTTGCCTGAATTGTAATACAGAACCCGTGCATTGCTACATCCAACTTTTACATCGCTGTAAAATTAGTTATGACAACTTACCTGTTACATCTGACCAATAAATACAGCCTCCTTCCCAGTCATAGTCCAAACCCACTGTATTTCAAATATTCATATATTTTGCAGAATAAACAATTAAACATTAATGAGAAGACAACTCATAATTTTATAAATGTCATACCTGCATTTGTTAAATTATGAGCAAGAAGTGTCACATGATCCTTCATGTCAACCATTCGAATGTAGTATTGATTAGAAAATATAATTTTCATCGCTTCACCTGAAATCACGGCAATCAGATTTAGGTAAATGTCCTCCCTTGAGAAATCAGCTTACAAAATATAACCCAATAAATTCTTTTGTAATATCAAGTGCACACTTACTGGAGTTAGCCTTGCATGTATGCAAATCATGTTTCAATACAAATCCATCCAAGCAATCACAAGAGTACGATCCGATGGAATTTCGACACAGTTGTGAACACGCACGTTCTTCACACTCATTAACATCCACGCAAAGATGACTATTAGACAGACTGGTACTCGTCTTGAAACCGGGATTACATTTACATTCGTAACCAACCAACTTGTCGATACAGACAGCATTTTGATCACAAGTCCCAACTTGGTCACACTCGTTAATGCCGCAATTAAATTCGTCTGAAGAATCACCTGGAAAGACATATATACATTCTTTTATACTAAAAAGTTTCAATTCATCATTTTGAGAGACATGAATGATTATTTTAAAATGATTTTTTTTCTAACCACAGTCATTCTGCCCATTACACAATTGACTCTCTTGTACACAAACATTATTCTGGCACAAAAATTCGCTGGCAGCAGTACAATATTTTTCCCCGGCTGCAAAGTACAAGTTAAAAAATCACATTGAAATTCATAGAATTTACATATCAATATAATACATCGTAGTAATAATTTTACGTACCACATGGAATTTCACCCTCGTCCGAATTGTCCCCACAATTCTGTAACACAAAAAAGTAAATGTCCATTTTCTGTTCTATAGTATGTTTCATTGTTCTAATTAGAGTATGCATGAAGGAAATACGTACGTCATTTCCATCGCACACCAGACTTTTCAAGATACAATTTCCGTTTCTACAAGTAAACCGTTCACTACTGTCGCATGTACTATTTCTGTAGTGACAACTACTGGGTTCATCTCCACCATCATCACAATCAGCATCTACAAAAATAGGAGGTTACATATTTACATGGTTCGTAGTTGTCAAATAAAAATTAAATGAAAAATAATTAGTTGATACCTTTATCGCAATAGTATTCTTTGATTATGCATATCCCGTTAGAACATTCAAAATGATTAGGTGAACAGTTGCCGCTATTAATTCGAGTCGAGCTACAATTTTTCTCATCATCACCATTTTCACAGTCTATATAGTACAGCAGACCAGAAATTATAATTAATTACTTTTTTTCAAAGTAAATGAATGGTACACACACACAGATATAAATTGGAACAAATTCCTTACCATGATCTCCATCGCAAATCCATTTAGATGACAGACATTTCCCAGTGTCAGCACAGCGAAACATTGGAGGATCACATGTTCGATTATCTGCATGTTAAAATACACTCATTCAAGTGAAACTGATTAAATAAATTGCTACAACATTTTCTTCCTCATAGACAAGAAAAAACACCAGAAGGCTGACTTACGACAAAGTGTTGTATTTTCATCACTACCATCCTGACAATCCGAATCTCCTGAATTCGAATAAGAGGAAAGGTTATAGCAAAGGTAAGATACTACTATTCTAGACTATGCATTTTAACAATGCAGATAATCGAACATGTGAT
>WJFB01002541.1:0-18531 GCA_009870185.1 Pygmarrhopalites habei
ATTGACCCAGAACATGGATCACGAAGACTTAATTATTGATTCCGTCATTCGAATGATTTAACAAAAAATTTACCTCCACTACCCAAAATTCGTCGACCTATTAAACCTGCTCCAGACCAAGTTATCTTTACACAACCACCTCCTCTTCAAAGACAATAAAAAATTTATTTAAAATTCCACATACAAAAATAACAGTTATTCCCATTTTCCATTCATTTATCCCATCCGCACCGAAGTCATGTGTTCCCGCCAAGGGCGGTTTTTTATACAAACTGGCTCACTGTGTGCCAAAAATGGTCATTTTACTCTCTGCCAGATGCGAATAGCCAAATTTCTCGGTCTTGTTTCGCCCCCGGCTACAGTGAAGGTCAATGCTTCATTGTGAGTGGAACCGATTGCTCCCAATTACGTGGGGTCAACGGGGTCAAATGACCTCCAATGACCTCTGTAGGTCGTTCAGTGACTGATTTCGAAAATGTACAAATACGAAATGATGTTGAATGTCTTTGGCTCCATGCCTGATTTTTTTCAGATTCTTGTATCGAAAGAGGGCGCTGCTACAAGCGTATTTGCAAATTGACCTCTGGAGGTCACAAACATGATCACAAAATTATTTCCCGTCGTAGTATTGTTCGGAATGTCATTAGTGATCATCTTACCAAGTTTCAANTGCTACAAGCGTATTTGCAACTTGACCTCTGGAGGTCACAAACAGAGTCACAAAATTATTTCCCGTCGTAGAATTGTTCGGAATGTCATTAGTGATCATCCTACCAAGTTTCAACAAAATCCGTCAAAATTTATGGAAGTTATGCATTTGGAATCGAATCACGTCCGAACGCGTCCGGAGGGGTAATTTCCGTCAAATCCGGGATTTGAGGCGGCCCTACTTATGCGACTCCCAATTCTACATATTTCGACGGATTTTGTTGAAACTTGGTAGGATAATCACTAATGACATTCCAAATAATGCTACGACGGGAAATAATTTTGTAACCTTGTTTGTGACCTCCAGAGGTCAATTTGCAAATACGCTTGTATCAGCGCCCTCTTTCGACACAAATATGTGAAAAAAATCAGAGAGGGAGCCAAATACATTCTGCATCATTTCGTATTTGTACATTTTCGAAATCAGTCACTGGACGACCTACAGAGGTCATCAAAGGTCATGTGACCCCGATGACCCCGCGTAGAGGGTCATTATGAAAAAGTTGTGACATGTCCATGAGCTACCTTCATTCAGCTTGCTATTTTGCCATTGTTTGAATTTTTTCAGAATTTTTGGCCGCAGCTGCGAGTAGCTACAAGGAAATTCTCAAAATATCCTCATTTTGAAGCATAATTCGTGACCAGGTCACGCTAATGACCTTCACATGTTAAGTAAACCACTCGGTCAGACAGGATTACGTATTCCCATAGTCTGTGGGACCACATAGGTCAGATTGAACAGATATTATGCAAGATTTAAGCTGGTTCAGTGAAAGAATGCCTCAAATTCCCGCTCCTGACACTACCATGGATTGGATGACCACTGAAGGTCATGGATTACAAGACAGAACAAAAGTTTTCATTTCAACATTACTCAGGGACTCTTGTAGAACAATTTTGACCCAAGTTCCATGTTTTTTGGTAAACTTTTTGTCCCTCAACATTGGGACTTGATGAGGTCACCAAAAGGTCAAATCGAAAAACGCACCCGAATGACACTGCTTTCGTAGGTCAGGAGACCCCAATTAATTAGTTTTTGGCGAAATTTTTAAATTTCAGGTGTTACATGTGAGAACCTTACCTTGTGAGTGGGGGAGACAGTGAATATCAAGGGAGTCTGTGTATGGATGTGTGTAAATGTGTGTGTGTGTGTGGATTTTCAGAATCATTCCTTGGAGTGCCTTGGCATTCATAATAAATATACGTACTACCCTTGCTTTGAATTAGTAATGGCCTTTCTTTTTTGCACAGGATACTTAATCTAGATTTTGAAGGAGAGAGAGAGAAAGTGAGTGAGTGAATGAGTATGTTTGGACATGACGTCTCTTGTTTCCCTGGACGTACACATCACATCACAGCACTGTGTGTATGGATGGGTGCACAATGGTCATAAAAATAGCAGGAGATTTTGAATATGGCTGTCACCACAAATTTTCCCTTTGTACGAAAATCTCCACGTTTGTGTGAATTCAGATTGTACAAATTTACATTGTTATGACAAGAACAAATTTTCATTCTCGCTCTTTCTTTCTTTCTCCCTTTATTGGAATTGATTGTGGATGGAGGTGAAAGTTTAGCTTTGGTCATGTCCGGAAAAAGGGAGGCTACTGTGGGAGAAAATGGATGACTACAACATGGCAAAGAACCTTCATACATGTACGGAACTAGAGCGTACAATGCAAACTTTCACTTTTTCCATGGTTTTGTGGGGGAGTCTCCAGGAGGGAAATGAGTCCAAGTAATTTAGTCAATGTCGAAATAGAAATAGTGAATGTTCAAAGTGAACAATTAGCTAAAAAATACAAAACGTGTTTTCACAATGACTCCTCTCTGTTCAATCACAACACTAACACTAGCACAGCAGTACACACCAGTAGGGAAAATAGAAGTGCATTCAGCCATACACATTTTACTTTGACTGTCCACGTCAAAAAGTAATTCAAAGTGCTGGACAAAGGGAGGAACAAAACCATGAGTACAATTTTCCACTCTCTAAAATATCACAATGTTCGGTGAGTGTAAATACTACGACGTACTATTAAAAATAGTACAGTCTGACCAAAACTCCCACCCATCCCATGAAAAATGATTATCCCCTCCAGAATTACAATATGTGCATATTTAAATTTAAATTTGTGCACATAGTAATTTGTGTGACAAACATTTTATCAAAATGGATCAAGTTTCAACAACTTTTTGGATGAAATGCAGTAGGTACAATATTATTTGATTTAATATGATAGAGATTTGAAGGTTAAGTTGAATCCCTTAGGCATTCAGAAGAGTTCAAAGTGGACCAACTACCGTTTTTATGTAAACACTTTTTCTACAAATTGCTGTATCTAGTACAAAAACAGCTGGAGGGGGAAATTAAAACTGATGGTATTATCTTGTTTGACCATTTCTGTCCTTGAGCTCCATGTTTGTGGGTGCTGTACTTGATTTGACCTGATTTTCGTACACACCCATCCCTATATCATGCATGTGGGTTAAACGCCCGGTTTCAAATCAATGGACAGTGAAAGCAAAGAGGAGAGGACGAGGCGCAGAAAAGAGAGACTCACATTATTCTCTCATCCAAGTGAAATCATAAAGTGGTGAATTCTCCATTCGCAATACCCATTTCTCATTGCACACCCACTCTACACACAAAACACAGACACTCTCTGACCACCATTAATCTGTGCGAGCAATCATGTTTCTGTTTTTGTATGTGGTCAATGCAGTAAAATAATACAGAGTCGGCAGTGCTCGAATGTGTACACTGTACATCCAGGATGTGGGAAAGGGTAGTGGGAAATGTAGAAATCAATTGGAGGCTGTCAATCACTCTCGGTCTCTCCTCTTGCTCTTTTTCCTCCAAAAATAAAAAATGCTTTCTCTCTCTCTCTGTCTCTGGTAAATTCATTCGGGTTACAAGTTGAAGGAATCCTCCTCCAATTCATCATCTCCCAACATTGAATTGGGTAGGAGATGCTGGTGGGAAATTGAAGGAAAGAGGAGGAGGAAGGATTTTTCAATCCTTCATTCCTCAACACCCACCCAATATCTCAACTCATATGTCTTTAACATGTACATGTGCGTGTTCAAATCCTGATGGCCTATATACAATAGTGAAAGTTCTGGCTTTCTCCTCTCCTACCAACAACCAAAGTGGAAATGAGACCGCCGTAGGGAAAGCCCTTGATTATACTTTCTTCCCTCAAGGAAGAGAGAAAGAATCCAGAAAGGAAAGCCGACATTCACTTCTTTGACAAACCTTTTCCACGTCACCTCTGTCAACTTTAACCTTTAAAAGACTCCCCAAACTAGACCTACACCAACTGCAAAAAAATATACAAGGGAAGAAGGGTGAAGACAGGGAATGGGCGCAATATGTCTCAAAGAGAAAGAAATGTCAAGACAAAGTTGACTCTGGTGGAAGGAGAGGACATATTTGTTTCACACACACACATACAGACACAACGAAAGTCGCTAAAGTTGCATCCCAAAATCTACGTGTTGACTTTGTCTCTGCACAAAAATTTTTTATTCATCATTTCACTTTGACAAGAGTTTACTCTCTCTTCATGGAATATGCAAAAACTCAGGGGGGTGTAGGAAACAAAACAATACATGTATAAATAAATAATATGAAAACATGTAGGTACATGGACATTGTTCAAAGCAAAAATGCAGTGCAGTACAGAATGGAGTTGCAGTAGAGCTACATATGGTGTCGTTGAGTGCACCGGAAGTGAGGGATTTTGTGTATACATAATATTATTTTGAGTAGCCGCCTGACGGTTCCTCGGAACGTGTGATGAGACGCGACTTTCTCCTTCCTCTCCCCATCCCCTTTTGTTTCCATCCCACCCATGAGGGGGAGTTTAGCATCATTTGTATGACCACGTATGGAAGATGAGCGAAACTCTCCTTCTCTCTCATACATATACACAATGCCAATGTCACATTGGATTACAACTTTATCTGGGTTAACCCCTGTCACTCTCTATATATTCCCTATAAATATAAACTGTATTTTACCACTGGTGCTCCTACTCCTGTGTGTGGGGGATGTGTCTCTCTCTCTCCCACCAAAGATGCACCTCTTTCTCTCCATCTTCATCCTCTTCTACTGTAAACCCCTCATCTTCCTTCTCTCCCTCTTTCCCTGGCTGTTCTGCTCAAAACAAACAGATCACTAAAAACCAAGTTAGGGCAAGTAACGACTTGAATAACACGTCGTTTACTTTGCTTTTAGACGACAGTCATCTCTCCAACTCTCTCTCTCTCGTCTCTTCATGGTAAAGGTAAGGCAATTGAAACGACTGTAGAGACCCTCTCTCTCACTCTCTAAAGTTCGGATCATTATGAAACTTTTTGTTTGTCTTTCGTCACCATTGAGAGGAGAGTGAGAGGAGGAGGTGAAGGAAGAGGTGGAGAAGCTAGTTGAACGGGAAGGAGAGAGGAGGGGACATTTTATTGTGTGTATGAACTTCTATACAAAAAAAGCTACTTGAGTCATGTACGGCCCCACTGTTTGTTTATATAGAGTGGCCTAGTAAAAAAAACTGTCGTACAACAAACTGAGGATGTAAGTGTGTGTGTGTGTGTGTGTAGAATGTAGTGCTTCCAAAGCTCTTAGATTCTATTGTCTCGTACATCACCCAAAAACGCTCTTTAAATCAGATCAGTGTGCTTAAGTTGGTGGCATTCATGTAATTCATGACATTGTTTTGCAAAAAAATTTATCGATGCAACTTTTATCCAAAAACCAACTCCCCATTTTCCTTCGTTCGTTTGTGGTTCAACTTATTTTTTTCGTCCCACCCTCCTGTGTACTCGTATATCGTGTGTGTGTGTGTACTTACATGTACACAAGAATCTTTTATCCAAAATTTTTGTCAACTCTGTCCCCCTCAACTCTTCTCATGTTTATCTTGGCTACTAGGCAAGACTACAATTTTTGGCGCTTTATAGCAGATCAGGGGAGGAGGAAGAGAGAGAAAAAACAAGTTTGTCAATAAAGTCTTGTAAAAGGCTAAAAGGTTTTGTATTTTTATCTCCTCTCAGTTCTTCCCCTACATTGAAAGGGCAGATCTACGAGTTGTCAGAACATGAAACAAATGACAAGTCCAAATTTATTTTGGAAAATAGAGAGAGAGAAAGCATCAATTTTCCTCCTCATCCTCCCCATCATCCTCCATGTCCATTCCTTTTTTTTTCTGTTGATTTTTTTAAATGTCCAAACTCAACTCAAAGTTGACTCTCTTCACATCGTCCTCGTCATCATCATCATCCTTGTCCTCAGCTCCATGAGGATGGAGGATGTGTGGTCGACATTCGGAAAGTCGAGAGGAGAGAAAAATAGATATGTGTGTGTCTGTGTGTTCGGGTGTGTGTATAATGGGGCATTGAGCAGAAGAAAGGGGATGTTCGAAGGGAAGAAAGAGAAGAGGAGGGGGAAAGTTACATGAACTGACACAATGGGCATACACAACACGCCTAACGAATCGTTTCCCTAACCCAGGGAGACACTTCAATTTTCTCGGTCCTCTCTCCAAACCTCGAATTGGCTCTGTCAAAACGAGGACATTCTCTAAATCTTTAGACCAAATCTTAAGAGAAAGCCTCAATTTTTACACAAATACATATGTACACAAAAACAGCATATACCTCACCATGTATTCAGTATTACCGCTGGGCATACCGTAATGACTCAAAATTCAACCAGAGAGGTTATTGTAAATTTTGCAACTAGAAAATCGGGGCAATTACCCAGAGATTTTGATTTTGTTATCGTATTTGAAATACTTTGAATCTAATTCATTTCTGATGAATTAGTAATAATTTGGAAAAGTGAAAGTCATAGCTGTTATTTGATTCTTTAAAAATCGTATTCCCCTAAAAAGATTTTAATACAATTAATACGGTAGATGGACATACGACTGAGGTTAAGGGAAATAACAACATATTAGGAGGTTGATATTAGATAGAAAGGAGGATGTATTGGTGCTTGAGATACTAGTCCACAGTATCATCTCAAGTCAATTGCCAGTGCATTGCATTAGACTCGATCATGGAAACATGAGAAGAAGAAGAAGAAGAAAAAATAGCGTATTATATGGAGTGGAGTGTATAAGAAAGTAAAAATAGATTTACTAGTTATCAACTGGGAAAACTCCAGCAGCAAAAGACTGGCACGCACCACCCACATTCACTCCGTTCCCCTTTCTCCCAAACTAAATTGAGGATGTACATATAATGGGGAGGTAGTCAAAAATACAATCATATGACTGGAGTCAAGAGAGTGTGAGCGTGTGTGTGTGTGTGTGTGTGTGTGTGTGTGTCTGTGTCTGTGGAAAAACATTGCAAGTTAGCCCGTCCTCCACGTTCAATAACAACTCCATCGCACTTGAGATGGAACGGAGCAATACATGCTATTACTTTTTTTGTATTTTTATGGCATATGGCACTCAAATTAAATGATCGAATCACTAGACCGACCATCCCGTTCCTTTACAATCACACACACACACCCACCCCAACCCATCCACTATGTATTGATAGAAACAGTACATTTACTCCAGCCTTATTCTCGAGGTTTTTTCCTTCTTCCTCCCCGCCTCCCTTATCAAAAAATGACTCAAGAGTAATCAGAGCAGACATTTCCTTCAGTACAGTGACTCCGATTTCATCTCCTCTTCCCTTATTTATGTATCACATCATTCCACTATTCATTTCTGACTCTAACCACAAACACAAGAGCCGAGCTTCTTTTCACTTTTCACATAGAAATACATTTAGTGGCAGGGGAGCCTGTACATGCATATATGTATGTGCGCGTGTGTGCCTAAGGGAAGAATAGAAAAATGAATGATAGCCCGGAAGTAATATGTAACATTATAATAGCAGAGAGTAATACAATGTAAAAAATGCCAAATCAGGTCTTTCTATTTTTATACCATCTTCAGAGACATGAAATGGACTTAAAATTGATAATGGAAAATTTCTCTACACTTTGTAAATGATGAATTGAACGTGTTTATGATTGTTTTCTTTACAGATGAAAGACGTGGGATGAACGCCGGGATAGGAGGAGAAGGGAATGAAGGGGGATTGGCCATTGTTGTAATTCTTCAGGGTGATTCTTGGGAGTGGGGATCAGGAAATTTGATTGATGGTTCAGGTGAGTCATTTATATTTTTAAGAAAAATTAATTTGTCAAGGAAAATTTGAAACCAATTCATTGCATTAATTTTTGTACTCAGAGTAAAAGACATTTCGATTAATTTTTCAAACAATTTTCTTAAGAATTCTTCATTTTACTCATTTTGACAATCTTGCATTTTTTATAGAGAGAGGAACCCAATTCGAAGAAAATTATTGAAGCAGAAATAAATAACTAGACTTTCCCTTTTCATTTTATACTTTCACTTTATTTAATATCACTTTCATTCCATTTCTGGGTAAAAATATTTTCTTGGCTCCCATACGCATGCAAAATTTTACATGTAAAATAATATAATGAAATTTTATTTTTATTTTTTTTCTCCAGCACTTGCAAGTCATGGGAATTTGATGGTCATTACACTCAACTACCGCCTTAACGTTCTTGGTGAGTATTTTAAAAAAATAATTTAAAAAAATAGAATTCCTTCCCTCCACACTCCTCCAGCCTCTAACAACTTTCATTTAAATATTCACTTTCCTCCTGTGCCATGATGTGCATTGAAAAGTGGGAATGGTGGGTTGCAACTTAAAAATGCAGTAGGAAAGGAAGTGAAAAAGAGGAAGAGAAAGGTTCACACAACTTGTAACTTTCCCCTTTTTCATCTCTTCTCCATCTTTCTCTTCCCAACTTTCATCCCCTTGACATTAGGATGCACTCCCACTGTCTATTCTGTACAGGAAAGTATAGTACATGGTGTAAGAGCATAAAATTTTAATGATGGCAAGGAGGGAATTTAAACTTACAGTGTCAAACTCACAGCTTTCTACAGAAATTGAATGAAGCATGTGCAATCTTTTTTATACATGTGTCATGTATGTGTCTGGATGGGTGTTTGTATACTTTGTACACACAGACACACACATGTATACATTTACATGCATATATGGTTGGTTTGAGAATCTGTCTATTGTAAAAGTTGGGTGGAGCTTTGCTAACTCTCACAGGGATCTCTTTCCTCTTATTCATGAATGCAGTCCTTCTCACTCTCGGACTTAAGGGCATAGACTGAGAGAAAAAGAGTTTTATCTCATCTCTTCGGGTGTTACTTTCTTCCTAGCGCTCTTAGTGAACCCCTTTTCCTATAACCCGTACACGAGGCAGGGAAAACGAGAGAGAAAGTGAGAGAGAGAGAGCGGCATTTACAACCCCTTGAAAGTTTACTCTCTCTGACAACCCATGAATAATTTTCTAAACAAAGTGTGTGTTATATGTGCAGTGCATTGATTTATGTCCGAAGAAAGTATAAAAGGAAAGAAAGAGTGGGAGTGAGGGAGAAGGGAGAAAGTTTCCACAGACTGTTTTAAACAGGAAAAATTGAGGTCAAAAAATTAAAAATTGGCCATATTTTTGTGCCTCCCACACTAAAAATAACAACACATACAACGTAATGTAGATACAGATACACCCAATGAGGAAAAAACTTTTGTGCTCATCCGAATGAGAAAATAGTAGACACAACAACACAAACTCACAACCTGGGCGGGTGTGTGGTGCGTAAAGCGTAAAGAGAAGGGAAGAGAGAAAGTAAAAGCCAAGATTTAATGAAACATACTAATGGTGTATTGTATACCAGATAGCCAAAGTGAAGGAGGGAGAAAGGAGGAGGAGGAAGGAGGAGGAGGAGAAGTTGGTGTTTCTAATTAAGAGGTTTTTCTTGTATCTCCAATGAAATCCAAGTTTCCTGTTGCCATTCCAGTCTCCTCCTTCCTCCCTCTCTCTCGCTTCTCTATTCCTTTCCAGGGTTGAGGCTTTTGAGCTTGGATCAACGTAGAAGGACGAAGAAAGCGTGTGGTGAGATCAATAAGGTTGATTTTTCTCGTTTTCTTCCCCTCTCTTTCTCCTCCTCTACTCTTCCACTCGAATCCTTTTTTTAAATGTGAGAGCAATGCAATTGCCAGATACACGCGGAGGATACAAGCCAGAGTGAAGTGTTTTGTTGTTGTTTGTTGGTTCAACTCACTCACTTTCTCTCTAAAGTAGGAAAGGAGGATAGGAAGGGTTAAGGTTAGAGAGGCAGGAAAAATTGTGTGCATGTGTGTGTGTGTGTGTGAGAGAGAAATAAAGAAAGAGAGACAGAGAGGATGGAAAAAGACGGGCGTACTTGAGAGACTGGAGTTTGGCCCAAGAGCAATATTGAATGATGTGTGATGCGTAAAGAAAAGCTGAAAGAAAGGTTAACAGGGCAGACAAGGAGTCTAATTATCTGGTGCCAATCGAAACTGATACAAAGTTTCTCTTCTTTCCCCAGTTAATCTTACTCTCTTTCAATCATTCCCCAAGGAATGAGGAGAGAGGGGAAGAGAGGGAAAGAGAAAAAATTGCAACCTTTTGTATTACTTTAAGGGTCATTCTTACAAACACTCAATACATTGTGCGTAACAGACTTTTACTATGTGAGCCAAAGTCCCATCACCCCCGATACAAATAGAACTTGTCTATTTCTCTTGCAATCAACCTGAACACACATAAACACACTCCTTGTTTGTGTGTGTGTAGGAACACACACATACAAACCCAATTATTTAATTAATGACATTGGAAATTCTTCCAATTAACCTCAGCAATATCTACTTCCCATGGGGAAATCGATATTTTTCCTGGGATTTTTTCCACTTCTTTTAATTCACGTGGAAACCAATTCTGATTCAAGAGAAATTGAGCTTTCGTTTATATTGTATGTGTGTGTGATACTGCTTACAAAATCTTACCTTTCTCTTCATTTTATACTAATCAAATTGAATGTGATTTTTTCACAATTTTATTAAATATTGTCAAGTTTTACGAGTATTAAAATTTACTTTCAAAATCTCAATTACGTCTGGAAAATGTGAAATAAAATAATTCCAGAGACGTTTTCGTGATTAATACTAAATTTAAAGTTTCATTTCGGCTCTTTAAATGGGTTTTCCTGTAAAACATGTAGACAATATTTTCTTGTTACATTCCCAATTTGTGTCCCCAACATCTCATTAAATGAACAAATCTTAATCATGTGTGTGTGCATGTGTGTGTGTGTTTCGGGACGTTCTGAAAATATCATTGTTAGACATTTTACAAAGAAATTTCTTCAAACAAGAGGAAAATGATATTTTACCTCCCAACAAAAATTTCTCACTCTGTGCACCCAGGGAGAATGGTGTCGTAAAAATATTTTATTTTATTTTCTTACATTTATTCCACATATTCCCTTCTCTTCTCTTCCCCCCTCTCTCACGCACACACAATGTTCCCTCTCTGGTCAAAGGGAGAAAGTGGAGAAAAGTGGTGGTGGTGAGTAGAAGTGGTCATAAACTTTATTGAGTTTAATTAAATTCTTTGAGTCTGAAGTTACTTTTTGAAGCACGTTCTTTAATGTTGGGTGAAGAAATTTAAAGACTTGAGCTAACATCAGAGTCAGACAGGGAGAGAAATTTCTGTGGTGTAAAAAAGAAAGGATTATACATTTGTAAAAAGAAACCCCGTTGAAAATTAGTTGGGTAAAATACAAAAATTTGAAGTGAGAGAGAAGTATGAAGAGGGGAAGATGGAAGAAACCCTACCGCTAGACAAAATAGAAAAGAGAGAGAAAGTGACTTTGGTGGGGATGTAGGGGGGCACAAGAGGAAAATTGAGAGTGACACACACACACAGCTATACAGTCACATATAAATGTGTATACATATAGTCATTTGGATGATTTCATTAGAGATACAAGAGAGCAGAGTTTTTGACGATCTAGTCTTCCACACACGCACACCCCCGTACACATTACACATACACACACGTACATAAGCGAGAGGGTGTGGAGAGAGAGAGAGAGACATAAGATTCTATGTACTCGGGAGCGCTTCGATTAGATTAAATCATTTAAGCGTGGTAATGAACGAGTATGACTACCGTTCTGGATTTCATTTGCGGTCGCCTAAATTTGTTTCCTAATGTATTTTCTCCCTGAGATGAGAGGGAAGGAAAGTGAGAGTGAAAGTCATCATCCTGAGGTTGTTCCCTAAAATTCAAATCTCAACTTGACTCTCTCTCTCTCTCTCTCTCTCTCCTCTTAAGTGCACATTGTGAGAGCATCTTTTTCCTTCCTTTTCTTCTCCTTATTATTTTTCATGAGCTCAGAAAAGCCACACAGTCAAGCATAAGAGAGACAGCGACGACGACGACGTCGGAGGGGAAGCTCTTTACCTCTGGGTGGTTTTTGTAGAAAATTAAATGGTACATTTCATTACTGTGCCCCTTGTTGGGGGGTTTCCCTCTTATTTTTATCACCCATTCTCAACGTTCTCTCCAAATTTGATTTCTTCATCTCTCCTTCCCTCTCCTCCTCTCTTTTTTTGCTTACAGTCATATTTTTCCTGGAAATTCTTTTTAAAGAATTAAAAATCTTCCATGACGTTCTCACCATCCCTTCTCTCCTCTTCTCTCCTCTTTTCCCTTCTCTTTTTCACTAATCAAATTAAAGTCCCTTTACTCGTCACTGTCTCAACAGTTATATTTTAACTGTTATGGTTTATAATGACTATCTCTCTTCGACATTACACTAAATCTACATTAAACTAAGCCATGAGACTAGAGAACTACCGTCCATAACTGCTCATCACTTCACACACACACACGTTACTTCGGGATCCCTTCAGATGAAGTGAAGGATGCGGGGGGTTATACTGAGAGAAATGGCGTGTATCTCTTTATACTCACGTTCCACATTGTACGTGTGCATGGAGTCATGGATGTGTGTATAGCAAGTGTAAATTGGAGGTCCTTGGGGCTCTTTTGGCCCATTAAAGGAAGGTTTGATCTACGAGTAAATGCGATGTGATGAAATATTATGGATTTATTTATGCGATGCTCCATTATCGTTTCACAAATTTCAATACAACTCCCTCTCTCTCTCTCTCTCTCCGACGCCTCCAGCTAAAGTGTTTAGTGTAAGCGGTTTTAGTACGGCTGGAAAATCACATGGAAAAAAAGGCTGAGACGAGTAAGAGTAGAGAGGATGAAGAGGAGGAGAAGGGAAGTGAAGCGGAAGTTGAGGTTTCGTCTCTCCATAAAAGAACATTGTAATGGTCCTACTCTCCCATGTTTTCTCTCCCTTCACTTTCCCTCACACACGAACAACCGTTCAGAGTAAGAGTAAGAGTGAGAGGAGGAGCAGCATTACTACATGCAGGGCATGGTGTGTTTGAATAGTATAGAGGTTATATAAGCCACAGACACACACACTATACTTACTCACGATGAGAGAGAAGAGGACAGGCCTTTACGACACACCACCGTCTCCTTCCCAAAACTCCGGGAAAGTGTCAAGGAAGAAAAAGCGGGGGAGAGGAGGATGGCGAGGGAGAAGGAGAGAGAGAGAAGAAAGGAAGCGGGAGCCCAAGTCCACGAATCTAACGTATTTTCAAGTGATGCGATGAGAAATGTTGCAAGTGTTGGCAGAGCAAGTCTCATGGCAACTTGGAAAAATGTCTTCAATCTCAAAACTATGTTGTCGTCTCCAGCTTCAGCTCTCCACGGACTCTTTCCTCTCCTCATCCATTCATGTGGGCCCCCTCTTTCTTTCCTGTTCTGTACACTACAGGACTGGAACCAGAGTGAGTGGCTATGTTTGTGTGTGTGTGGTGAGGATACATGGAGGAGGGTAACATGCAAAGATAAGTGGGACTGTGTTCAATTTCAATGGTAATTGCACGGTGGAGGGCAGAGGACGGGGCAAGGGAAGAAGAATGGTGGCAGAAAACACATTTATATTTTTATTTCCAAGTAGACCCTCTCTCTAGACAGACAGAGGGAAAGTCCCCCACTTTTCATTCCCATAATATCACGTGAGTGACATTTCAACTTTCATACACTCTCACTTTCCCTCCCTTTCTCCCTGTCTCTTTCTTTCTCGTTGGGTGTAAAATAGTATGGTCACACAAAAATTATGAGACAATGTGGGAGACCATTTTTTAAAGACATTTCTTTCTTTCCCTCCTTTCTCTTTCTATACATGCTACTATATGTTCCATTGGGCACGACATTGAGTCAAGTCTTTAGTATTGAAATTGCTATTGTTATTTCCCCCCTCCTCTTTTATTTGTATTTATGTTTGTACAGTCCTTTGTTGAATCAACTCAGGTAGTTTATTTTTATTGAGAAGGGATAATAGGAAGGACGTGGATGAGAGAAAGGGGGAAGGAAAAACTTTTAATTCGACTATTTCTCCATCACAAGTATTTTCATTTTCAATACACTTCAAAGTAGTTTACATTCAAATGTATTATAATGTGGGAGGAGGAGGAGGTGTGAGAAAATGCAGGATACAAATACTGTAGAGGAGATGAAAATGGACAATGTGAAAATTTACATTTACACATACAATGGCAGGGACGCATTTATTGGACATTTTCCCCATTCTATACCTTTCTCTCTAAAGTCAAAATAAATTGTAGAGAGTAAAATATGAGGAGGAGGAGGAGAGTGAGTTTTTGAAAATAGTCTACTCACACTCGCCCTTTCTCTCTCTTTCTTTCTTTAGAATTGGACCTTGGGATGAGTCCATGATTTTTTTCTATGGCCACATAAAAAGCTATTTGAATTCGATGAGAGAAGTCATTGCATGGAAAAGACTCATCATCATGATATTTGAACTGGAGAGAGAAAGCAGTTTAAGATAATGTATTTCCCACGTTTCGCTTTGTGTACCAATAGAATAAAGAGAAAGTATGCGGAGATATATGAGAAGATGCATGTTACAAAGTTGGTTAAAAAAGGGCAAGCTGAATAAATAACAGACAGAGTTTATAATTTAAATTAGTTGCTCCACGATACATTTACCCATATATTTGCATGGATATATAAAATTGTGTGAGATGATCCTCCCATATGGGACTGCTTTCTCCTGGAGAATTCACAGTATATTTTTTCTGGGAAAAAATGGAGAAATGAGGCTATGATCTCTTTCTTCTCTTTCTTCCTTTTATTTATAGGTGCTTATTAAGGATAAAAGTGTTTCAAATTCCAAATAAAAAATTTCTGAAAATAAAGCGGCTGTGATAAAAGAGAGAAAGACAGGAGAAAGCGGAGAGCGAGTATATATTTGAGCTTTGGACTTGCGGCAAGTGTAAAGGATGGGATTAAAAAGAGAAAGTTTCATTTGGTTTAATACTGTGTAACTAACTCATTTCTCTCTTTCCTCTCTTTCTCTTCCTATGTCTGTCTATTGATTCCCATGATAATCCTGTTTCTATTCATCCACCAACGCCAATGCCAATCAAAGGGCGTATCTCAAACAAATACCAATTGCTCTCCCACGCTCCTCTACAACTCATAACTTCTGTGTGTGTGTGTGTATACAGCTACTCTACCGTAAAACTCAGAAATGAAGGGAGGGCGAAAAAATGCGTGAAAACTTGTATGTACATGCAATAGTGAGAAAAACATCCTGGATAGGTTTGAACTATTATTTCTACGGTAGAGACAAGGAGAAAAGAGGGAAATGAAGCCAGGGCACTCTGCTCTAATCACATCCAGAGCTTGGTAAATTTAAGTCTGTGCACTCTTTTGCTGTTTTTTATTTCTTTTCTTTTGTTCCTCGGTCCCCTCTCTTTGTATATGTGTACACATACACAATACACACATAGACAATCCATTCTCTTGTTTCTCACCATCAAAACCAAGAGCCAACCCTCTGGTTGTGTGCCAACAGCCATTTTCCTCATCATCCATTCATATTTCAAATTTTCTCTCACCACCATCCCGCCCTCCTCCTTCTCCTTCTCCACACACACAAACCCCTCTCCCTCTTTTCTTTGTGTGTCTGTCTCTTGAGACTGTCTACAATGTGTGTGTGTGTGTGTGTGCAATTCTGCAAAAGATGAGATGGGTGATACCTTAGTATCTTACTTTTCTTTTAAAGGAACACGCACGACATGGTACACACCCACTCCGCTTTCTCTTTCACTTTCTCTACTAACCTCAGTCAGGGATGGGAGGGAGGAAGAGGGAGAGGGAAGGGAGAAAAGGAAGGAGTTAGGATTCTCAGGATGATACAAAAGGGAGATAAGAATACAACAGCTTTGCAGTTTCTGCATCTATTATTAATAATATCTTTATGAATCCAAGTTTGCTGACATTTCTCTTTGATTTATACACAACTTACTACTCAAAGTTTCATCCACGAGGATTTATGAAATGGAAAGGTATTTATGAAGGATAATTCTTCCTCCTCTCTCTCTCTCTCCACTATCCCAAATACATTCAACACAGCTACCCAACCTTCTTCCACCCTGACATTCATCCCGTGTTCAGATGAACGAGTCTCCATTCTATTCAAGTGACTGACTCTGTCCACATTTTATGAAAAATCTTCCTTGAGTTTGTCTTGAGTTGGAACATATTATACAAGCGGAGAAAGTGAAATTTTCATATTTTTTGGAAAAATACTTACAACTTGTATTCAGGAAAACTAAGGGAAGAATTCATAATTTCTCGAGAAAAATAAAAATGACTTTTAATTTAACATTTATGAACTTTCATCAAAAGTTTTATTACAATTGAATTCTAGATATTAGGGTAATTGTTTGTACGAAATGTTGGCGCAGTCAACCAACAAATTTTAATTTGTATTGAAAAAAAAAGTAAAACTTTTGCTCTAGTTTAATGAGTTGACTAACTTTATGTGTGTCAAATTGTGAAAGGACATTTGTTTTCATTTAAAATGTTTCAACATTTAATTATTATCCTTCAGCGAATCGTACTTTTCTCCCTCCTCACAAAGTATCTTGATGGCACAATAAGAGTTGAAATCTTTTCACACTTATAGTTGACTTGGAGTGATTTATAATAAACTTTTTTCACAATTATGCTCCCTGATCTCTTATAGTCAAACTGTGAATTCTCAAATTCAGAGATTTTATGCACAATACTCATAGCTTACGTGTGTAAGTTCTACACACTATCGTACATAATTTGATATAATCTGAAATTTTGGAAATGGTGATGAAATTGGAATAACATTTCAACTCAATCAGGCGTCCATAATGGATGCACCAACTTTCCCATTTCCTCCTTCCCTCACTTTCTCCTCAATTGAAATTTTCTTTCCGTTGTGAGTTGCAGTCAAACACACACACACACACGGCTTTGCATTGCATTCCAACAAGCCGAATACATACAAAGTTTGTGTGTGTGAGGGTGGAGTGGAAGAGAAGAGGCGTATGAGATGAGGTGAATAAGTAAAGTTGGTGAAACTTTTACATGCTTTTTGTGGTTGAGTAGTACGCGATTTCAGGTTAGACTGTAATAAAGGTTTTGTTGTTCTACAGCACCCATGGAGAACGTTCTCCTCCGTCCGCTCTTTTCCTTTCTTTCTACACACTCAATTTCATTGTCATGGATAACCTTAGCCAAGGGTCCCTCTTTTTGTAGATTGAACTATGCAGAAGTACAGCATAGCCTGATGTATGTTTGTGTGTGTGTGGTTTCTTTGACCAAACTTTCCACCCAAGACTACACACTCGTTGACTACATTTTCTCAGACTTGGATGAAACAGTAATGATGGTGTGTGTGTGTGAATTGTAGTTTTTTCGGCAAGACATTTTGAATCTGAAAAAAAAGAGTTTTGGGTAAAAGTCTAGTCCATTACATGATCAGCTCAAGGGTTGAGCAAAGGGCCGCGTGACAGTCTCAATACAATGAACTTTATTTTTTTACATACACACCATACATACAAACACACACATGTGTGTGTGTGTGTGTTATATGACATGTCAAATGAGATGCTGAAACTCAAAAGAGACATAGAAAGGAAGTCCAAGGTAATAATTGATGAGAACATGGATCTCGTGGTTGTGTGATGCCTTGGCATTTGCTCAAGAAGAAGAATCCGCTTTCTCCTTCCCTCACTCTTTCTCTCACTTTCTCCTTTCGTCCCTGACTCTCATTTCCAAATTCCTCCATGAAGAATCATCCATGGAATTTTGCAGCTGGTGCTTGTTCAAATTACAGAAAATCAGAGAGCAAGTTGAAGGATTTTAAACCGGAGTTTGATTACAACATGAGAAATTTCTCTGCTTTCCACCATATGCCCCCCACCACACACGTTCGTAATATCCAAAATATCGTCTATATCCTTCCGTATGCATGCCAGGAAATTCCCAGAAGCTCAGACAACTTCACTACACACACACACACACAAATTATCCGTCCGAGTGAAGGAATGAGAGTGAGTGCGTGTGTGTGGGTGTGGAGCAAGAGTACAGAGGGTGACTGATTACTTTTGGGACAAAAAAAACTGTCAATATCTCAAGCATAGGGAAACAAAAAGTGACGAGAATGAGCTCATCTTGTAGCCTGATCGATTCTGAGTCTGTGACAAAAAATTCAGATCATTTTTACAAACCGGGCCAGAATGCGGTGACCTCAAAAGGGCCCTTTCGAAAACTAGTGTCCCAAAGGTTCCACCCCTTCCCCCGCCTCCCCCCATGAAGATAAATTTAAAAAAAATATGTTCTCGAAATCTCTGAAATCATTACTATCAATATCTGAAAATTTTAGGATCCTAGGTTAAAAGGTAAAAAAGATATTCACACTTGAAGATGAGGGAAACGGTTTGAAAAGTCGTCTCTCCATATGAAAC
>WJFB01002542.1:0-18531 GCA_009870185.1 Pygmarrhopalites habei
CCAAAATTTCAACAATTTTTTTAACGCTGTTAGAGATTTTTTAAAAATGATACAAGTGACATATGTACAGTAGGAGACCCAGTGCCCAATCTGCAATAGTTAGATTTTAATGATAAAAAAATTTTTTTTATGCATTTCCGTGCTCAGTGATTTCCCTTCTAAGTAGTACTCTTCTTTTCCCTACCCTCTCTCTCTCTCTCCACACACTACACTCTGTGTATGCCCCATATTATAAATTACCCAGAGACTCTGTCTAATTGATTTTCATCACAAATGAAATGAGGGCCAAGTAGCTCGTCTCCCTCACATTATTCTAATTGAGTGCCATTAAAATCCTATACATTTCTTACTTTTCACTTTATTCCATTTCACAAAGAGTCCAGACGACCCCACCCGACCATCTTCCAGTGACTCATCTTCCAGTAATAAGGATAAGATATTGTTATTTTTAATATGAATAATCACTTTTATTGGAATTTCTAACGGTAAGTCAAACTAATACAGGGAAACAATTATTAGAGAATGATGATTAAGTTAAAATAGATTCAAATTATGTAAACTGAATAGCTACTTATATCTAACATGGTTTTTAAGGGTCCACACACACATATACCCGCAGAGTTGAAATTCCTCAGCTGATTTGGCCGGGAGCACAGATTTTCATTGGTCTATTCTTAATATTACAAAGGATTATCATGTTATGGAGTACAAAAATGTATTCTGAGATTGAATGGAAAATTGTACTTGTGTAGGAGAAGGGGAAAAGTTTTTCCAGTTCTCATTGAGTCCTTAAAATCTCAATAAGTTATAATAACATTGACTCAGGTTGGAATGGAGTACAATATGTATGCATACACATGTAGAATATTATGTAACTATTTTTTAAAAAAGACTTTTTCTTATCACACACACAAGAAATATAATGAGCTTCTGATGCTCACCCCCTCTCCTCCTCTTCCCCTCTCCTTGTAAAGTCTAATAAATCCTCAATATGAAAAGTACTCTCTGTTCATTTTCATTTCTCACTGTCAAATCACACGTGATATCTGATGAGGATGGACGTTGAATCTTTCTCTTCCTCTCTCTCTCTCCTCTTCACTCACTCTCTGAGATGTTCTGGATATAATTCCGAGGTTACAAAAGAGAGTTTGAAAAGAAAGACGACGGGAAGATTGTGTGTGTGTGTGTGGACTTTGACCATCCTTCCACACACAGAGAGAGGGCAAAAAATAAACCTTTAAATTTTTTTTTCTCTCTCTCTCTCTCTCTCTCTGACTCTCACTCTGAACCATCTCATAACAAAACTAAAGAATTCCTCCTCCTTCACAGCCACAACCACACACACAAATCTCTCGAGTACCTGGAACAGGGCAGAGAAGAGAGAGAGTCTCTGAGAATGAAACAAAAATATTCTCTCTCTCATCCCATCATCTATTCGTGTTCTTTTAAAAATATCCACCTATATTTTCGCTCGGGAAAATCATCAAAGGGAAAAATGAAACGAAAATGAGGATGAGCCCTTCAATCAGGTTTATTATTAGTGTACCTATTGTAATTCTCTAAAGGCCCTCCTTGTTTTCCACACATGCACACACACACTCCCTCCCTCCTACATACATGTATGTACGAAATATATGAGGGTGGAGGGATTCTTCCGTTGGAGAGAGATACATGTTAGATAGGTAAGTTATCCCCTTCATTCCTCTCTATACATACAGATCTTGTGTAAAAAAAGACTCTTGTTAAGCCTAATATCCACACATACACTCTCAGTATTCTCTCTCTCTCAATGTCTTCCCTTTACTAGCTTACATCCATTTTTTCCCATTCAGACTTGGTGTAGTCGGATTTCTTTTCCCCCTTTCTCATGCCACAATCCAGTCTTTCTCCAAATAAGGAAAAAGTTTTGGATGGGAAAAATGATCTCATATGTGGAGTTGTATGTAAAATGTACTAGTTGTATGTGCGCAATAATTATTTCTAACCACGAATATTTAATGTGTGTGTGTGTGTGTGGAGTGTATAAATAGAAGTAACATGGACAGGGAATCCTATCCTAAAACATGTACAATCATCTCATTTGGTTGTTCTTCCACCCTCAAGCAGTCATGTAGTCATTCCCGAACATTTTAGTACCAATAAATTGAATTGCATTAGAATTTTTAGAGCCCAAGATGCGGATGAGGACGACAGAGAGAGTGCATTATGTGATTAAAATGAATTCTTGTAACCATGATCCTTGAGTGTGTGTGTGAGAGAGAGGAGGGAGGGGGAAGGAGGAAAAAGAGAAGATTTCTGAGATGACCATCCTTCAAGTTCTCTCACACTCCATCCTAACCCAAATCTTTTCGACTCCCCATGCACACACACTGCATTGGGTTCTGTGTTGTGCCTTCTCCACCCTCATCTCCATCACAACATGGACTGCACACTTGAAGGAAAAGTGTGCTGAGAAGAGGTAAAAGAGGACTTTCCTCTGAATAACTTTTGGTGAGAGGAACCTTTATGCGAAACGAAACACATGTGTACATGTACGTGTGTGTGTGTGGTTTAGGAAGACCTGTCTCAGCAAATCTTTGTTTACAGAGTGCGAGGGAAAAGACCGATCTCCTCTTTTTTCCTTGTTGTCCGTTCACAAGGTAATCCTTCAATGTTCACTCACAACAAGACCAGATTTTCTCATTACCAAGACTGACTGTTCGGAGCCTTCCAGAAAGTTAATCCTTAAAGTATATTCAACACACACAATGATTATCGAGATGGCAGAGTACACATTTGAACAGGTAAGTCACACACACACAGTCATGGAGGGCTGTGAGGGTGTGAGGGAAGATCTTTTATCTTGGTAGGAGCACAAGTCCTCTTCTCCTCCACCTCCCATGTCATGTCATGGAGAATTCCCCCTTGGAATCGTGCCGAGTGGCTCTGGACCAAGTTCTCATGCATATTTATATTTGTGCGTGTAGTGTATGCGTGTGTGTGTGGAGGTCCTAGACAGGGAAAGGAGTGTGTCCAGCCTGTCACCATTGTATCCCTTATTATTATGACAGTTTGGAATGCATTTTTGGACGACACTTGGATCTCTTGGACCACCATATGAGACATGGACCAAAAAAGATTGCCGCCCCGAAAAAAGGAACTCTTTTCCCCTCTTCACACACACACACCACAGCCATACAGACCATACAGTTCAATAGAAGCACTTTCAAGTCAGCATGGATCCCTCATGATGAGATTTGAGATCTCTCCTTCTTCCTCCAGCCACTTTAGTCAGGCGTTGTACAAGGAGGAGGATCATAAAATTGACAATGCTTCTCTCTCTTCTTCTTCTGTCAAGTTCAAAGCCAACGTCAGGCCAGGAATGGCTTTATAATATTAGAGAGAAAGAGAGACGACGACGGAGAGGGAAAAAAATAGAGTTTTTTGTCTTTTTTTGTTATAAAAATACCAATGAAACCATTTTTTCATAATCATTCAAATCATTTTCCAAATCATATTGATAGATTGAGTGGGGACGACCACAACATCTTGTCTCCTCCTTGAGCCCACTCTCAAATATTCAATGGACATTGTGGATTTGGAAACCTACACCAGTATATATATACATATCGATCTATGAATTTCTATAGGATAATTTCTATTGTACAACAAGCAATTACTGAGATGAATGTGACTGAGACTTTTTTTGATCCGAACAATGTTAGGGAGGAGGGGGCGAGAGGAGGAAGAAGAAATGTAGCTGATATTTATGTGTTCATGTCAAACTATCAGCGCTCACGCTCAAGTCATGAGTTATAAAATTAATAGCGTCAAGAATTGGTCTTTCACCAGCCAAGTGATGGTGAGAAGGAGATGGACAGTGGAAAAAGTGTGTGGTAAAGGCAGAGGAGGGTGATTATACTTGTGTGCAAAGGATCAGAGAGAGAGAGAGAGAGATGCTGATAAGACTTTAAGAATATGATGTAGCATCGGCGTCGTGTTGGTGGACGGAAACCAAGTATTTTATAGGATGAAATACTTGGAGAAGGAATCTCAACTTGAAGAAGTTCAACAGCAACAGCCACAGCAAAGGGAAGGGTGGGTCATCACAATGCCAGAAAACTCGTTTTATGATATCTATGCAAATCAAATGCACTACTCCCGACTCCACTTCAAACCTGAGTTTCTGTCTGCTTAGACAATATTGGGGGTCTCCCTTGTCTGAATATCCCCAATTTTCCCTGTTCCTTTGCATACTGTACGAAAAAAATTGGGCAAAATGGAGAAGCTGCTTAGCACAAGTTCTGACAATCCCCTCCTTGCCCTCTATTAATCCACAATTCACTATGGCAAAACAGAGAGTCGGATGTGAGGATGATACTCTACAAGGGACTCCACGAGCTCAGGTAATTTGATGAGGCAAAGGTGTCCACCCCCTAATGGACAATCCACACACACACACACTCACAGTCTGTGTGTGTGTTTATTGCACGGTATTATAATCAGTGGGACTACATTCCCCTCCCCCTTCATTGTGCAAACTACATAATGCATAATGTTTAGTTTGGAAGAGACAGAGAGGGAAAAAAACGATAAATAATAAAAGGAAATGTTAATGCTCCACAATGAGAGTTTGCTGGAATACATTTAAATCCACATCTCTCCCTCTCCCTCTTTTTTTGAGAGAGCCTGACGTGTGTTTTCCTGTGAGACTTGATAGAACTTATGATGAGTAGAGAGATGCTGTTTAACATGGTATTAAAACTCCTATAAAACAAAATGCCTCGTGGCTTCCACAGTTGCAACTTGCCGTTTTTTCTAACCCCTCCTGCCAACTTGAGTTACCTGTACGTGTGTGTATGTGCCTTGTCTGTAGTTTTTGAAGATGTACGAGAAGAACCCATACTTTTATCTTGTGCCAATGTTATTCGCCAAAGTTGGTCATAATTTTTTTCCTGTGTGTGTAATTCTGCCCTGGCCGTGCCTCATCTCTTGTCTCATCCCTCACCGAGTAATTTAATGCACAGTATATAAACTTTTCCTTCGTCTCACAGTCACTACCAGACGTACAATTGTGTGTGTGTGGCACATTAAACGTACCATCACGACACTCAGTCAAACAACACACACACTCTGAACTATATGGAGAATTATCAATTTTTTTGTCCAAACTCGACGACCGCCCCTCCCTCTCACACTCACATGATCCCTCTCCAAGTAATCATCATAATATGATGGGAATTCTGAGATACACACAGTCACTAGTCATGGTAAATGTAAACATATTATGAAGGATATCAGACAAAGAAATCTGGAATGGTCAGACAGAGAAGAGAGTCGTCTTCTTTGTGTACAGATACTGTACAGGGTGGATAGCTTGAGCTTCTTGAATAATTCATTTTTATTAATAATATAATATTAGAGAGAGAGATCCATAGAATGGATCCTTGTGTGTACAATTCAATATATAATTGTATAAAATAATTGCAGTCCCAACATTCCTCCTCCTCTCTCTCTCTTTCCTTGATGATCACAACATATTTATGTTTCTTGAAAACAAGAAATGATTTGTTCTGTGTCTATAAATATACAGGAAAAATGAAAGGACGAGGTTTGGCCATTGTAAAATGAGTATGTATGGTAGGAAGGCGTCATCTCCATCCTATAATCCTATATTTTGCTGAATGGTGTACAAAAGATTTAATAAGTTGGCTGCAAATGTTTAAAAAGACAATATGTAATGTTGTCTAGTATGGTCGTAACCACTTGTTGCTCCAACAAGGATAAAAAACATGGTAGAGTGTGTGTGATACTTTGTCCATGGATAGAAGAGAGAGAGAGAGAGAGGTAGAGAATCCGGTTAGCTGGGGTCATTCGTCGGTGTGGAAGCCTCATCTCCTTTTAAACTTGAGGTGATCTCCTCTTTCTCTTCTTCTTCTTCTTAATGATGCCCTGTTACCAAGCCGTCTTTAATATAGCATCCCCTCTGAGATAAGAGTAGAGGTGTTTGTTTACACTTTGCTATTTACTCTATAATACACAGACATGTAAGGATTTTTTGAAACTTTTATCCAGGATCCAGTTTGTATACCAAGAAAATTAATAGTATCGAAAATTATTATCGTATCGTATCGTATCCCACGCTGTACTCTCTCCCTCTCTGATCCACGGGCATTTCATTTCCTGAGCTGACCGTCCCAACCACAATTATTGTGATCTGTAAATACATATCTGGAGGGGAGAGATGAAAACGAAGAGAGATTTTTCACTCATCCCAGTTCATCCTCTCCTCCTTCACACACAATCCCCCTCTCTTTGTTGTCTCATTGACTGTTGAATATATACAGATCTGTATACACAAAGAAATAGGAATTACATGTGTAGAGGAGGAAAGGGAATAGAGGGCTGGAAATCAAGATCCAGAATCTCGGTTGATACAGACTGAGGGTTTAAGAGGGAAAGGGTTCATCCCAAGTCCCGAGAGATTCCACAAACATATTCTTTTAATGAAAATGAATTTTTATTATTCCACTATGTAACCACAACCTATTGTCGACAGAGAGAGGAAGAGCAAGAGTGGTGCCTTGGGGGTCAGAATCGATTGGTCATATATTTTGAGGAAACATGTCTTAATTAGAGGATCGAGTCTAACTGTTCATACTTTGAGGTTTCTTTATCTTCCCTTTGTGGTTGTCTAATGTGTCTGAGTAAAGTTCCATTTTTTTCAACAGGGGAAACTTCACTCGTGAGTGAAGGTGATGAGGATTGAGAGTGTTCTATGTTCAACAATGCCGTACCAAAATTATTATTCTTTATTGTGATCGTCCTCTCGTCACATCACTCAAGTCACTCAGGTTGTAATAGACTGTGTCATCATAAATCTGTTTGTTGTTGTCAAGCTCAAAATTTTTCCCTCTTGGCCATTGTCTGTCCATCTGTGATTTGCATTTTCCCTGTACATTATAATTCTTGTACAATATTTTGTTGTGGATTTTTCTTTACAATTCTATGAACATAATATTCTACACACTGACGAGATGTTACTATCTAGCCTTTAATTAGTCTGTCAATAAAATTGTACGTGGGAATAAAAAGTCAAATTAAATACACAGTACTTCATCTTCAGTGGTGTAAAACGCGGCTAATCATTTCCTATTAAAGGAATCAAAATTGACTTTATGTTGTTCATCCAAGTTGAAATTGTTAATAAAAAATAATTTGTACAGAAAGCTATTGACTCCTTCATATTTTTAACTTGTACTCATATAGATTCATGAAAGTAAGAGAATGTATTCTTTGCTGTTTCATATTTTGCACATGTCCCTCTCATCTCCTCGAGACACTCTCAAGTTGAGAGTTGTGAGGGTGTGTGTGTGGTGGGGAAAATGATTAGATTCATTCATAATTCATAATGAGGAATGAGAGACAAAAGAAAGATTACATTAGAAACTATTTCTTTGATATCCACTTGAATTGATTTCATGATGATGATCAGAGGTATTACAAGTTGAAAGGGAGGCGGACGTGGAAACGTGCCATTTTTTGTTTCCAAATGCGGCACTTGAGACTCTCTCTCACATACACATAAATACACACACCATGAACACTCTCGATGAAAACACACACGCTATTTGCCACAATGTGTGTGTACAGTGGAATTCACATGGTTGACTGAGATGAGAGAGAGAGAGAATACAAAGTGTGTGTGTAGATTTAGGTATAGGAATAGCGAGTCACTTTCAACTTGAAGCGGTGTGTCATAAATAATAGTTGAAACTTTATTATTGCCTTTGATTTGACTACATTAAAAATTGAGAGAGAGAGAGAACTCCCAGATTGAGAGATCACATGAATCAACGACCATGGTGAGTACTTGTATGTACCTTCAAAGAAATAATACAATCCTCCTCCACTCGCTCTCCCTTCATCATCATATTAAGACTCGTTGGGAGAATTCTTTTTGGATTTTCTTTTGGAGAATTATGCGCGCCTTCAATTGTTCTCATTTGGATATTTTACATTAAATCTTGAAATTTATGTCTACCATCGTTTTGGCTAAACGTGTCCATGATTTTCCCCATCATGTTCAAAATCAACTATTTTTCCATTTATTTATTTTACTCCACAATTTACTTTCGCAATCATTATATTATGCTCCACTCTTCCTCCCTCCTGTCTATTCTCACTGGGATTTTCCACTCCGACGACACGTACACACACACACAAACAACAACAACCTAATACCAAGTGCTATTTATTGCAGGAAATATAGAACATTTTTAGACCTCCATGTACAAGAAAGTTTTCTCATTCCTTCCCCTTCCCCCTTCAACCCAAGTAGAAAGTACAAACGACCGTTTTGGTCTGACAAACATTTTGTAACAAAATCTTGGACAAGTCTTCAGGGAGAGAAGAAGAACAAGAGAGTCCATATGTGTCAAATATGTGTGTGTGTGAGCTTGTCACGTTCCCCTCCAATGTCCACTGATCATTCTTTTCTCAATAGAATCTTTCACTCCCAAAAATGTTGGGGAGGAGGACACACAAATATACATGTCAACAAAAAAAATTTGTCGTCTGGCTCCTGTTCATTTTCATTTTCCTAAAAATAAGGAAGGGAGGAAGATCTATTGATATGGAATGTACAGAACGTGTGTGTTTTAATTCCTTTTCCCTTGAGGGTCTCAAATTCTCAGAAGGAGACGAGGGGGAACTGGAAAACTTTGTTGAGGGTTTATTAGGATCAAAATTCAAGATTCTTTTTTTACATATTGTATTCAGTATTGTATGGTACATTTTGTCTCAAGATCGAGTGACTAATTTGAAACCATGGGGTGAGGATGACGAGGAGGAGGAGGAGGACACTTGGGTCACAAAAAATATTCTTTTTCCAACAGGGGTTAACCAACATCCTACAGTTTTGTCCCAACATAAATTTTACCTCAGAATAATCCTCTCTCTTGCAGTCCATCAGTTTTTACCCCCTTTAAGGGAAAAGAATGAGTAAAAGTCGAGTCTGAAACAGTCGAGATGAAAGAAGAAGAAGGAGGAGGAGGAGGGAAACCTGTTATTTTTTTCCAAACTGTTTTTTTTCAATGATAATCTGTATATCTTCTTTTGTGGTTGTGTAGTGTGAGTGTGAGTACATGGGTAAAGTGTATTTTGTGTTTTCATAGGCAGGTTAAAAGGGGCATTTAAAAGTACAATATTGGTTGGGGAAGAATGTGCAAGAGTTTTGTACACTTGTGAATGAGTAGCTTTTTAGTCAATTGAATACTGCGTGTGTGTGTATTTTTTTGGTATTCAAGATCATCTCCGTCTCTCTTTCTGTACATTGTAAATAAACTGTCGTAACTTTGAGTGTTATTAGAGGAGGATGAGGAGAAGGAGGGAAACATATACTCTTTCACGGCTGTGAAATGTTCAGACTTCATGGAGGATGGGCCAGAGGCAGACTTTTTTGACTGGGTCAAGAAAGTTCAATCGTAAGAGAATGAGAGACACTTGGTCACGTTCAAGGTTTTTACCATTTTGTTTGCAAGAGTGAGTACTCTGTTCCCTGTGAGCACCATGTTTTGCAATTTTCCAAGGTGGTAATTTTCCAATAAGGCAGGTAAACGTGTCAAGTAGGTACTTTGGGAAAAAATAAATTACTGACTTGACTATAGACATAAACATTACTGTCAATTTGTATGAATTGTGTACACATTCCACATCCTATTATACTTTTACTTACACACAGCACTATTCCTTCATTCATTATACAATTTCACAAAATATTCCCTTTTCTCTCTTTTATTAATAATCATTTACTTTTTCTAATGGCACTTATTTTACCCTTTGTGTCCACTCTTTTCCTCCTTTCTTCTTTTTCTTCTTTATTACTTGTCTTGAGGGGCGAAGGAGTTTTCAACAAAAGCAAATACAACTTTGTGTGGTTTTTCTCTATCAAAAACTAGTTTCTAGTTGTAGAAGCTAAAACTACAAAAGGATTTTAATTTGAAATTTGACGTGATATACCCACCATGTCAAAAAAATTCACACACACACATGGACAAGATTTCAAAAATTTTTGTGTGTGTGCAAATTTTTTTTACATTGTGATGTCTTTAGTCATTGTATGACTCGTGCTGACAAAAACTGATGGAAGGGACTGAAAGGAATTTACTCTTTACCTTTTCTGAGAAGAAGAAACAATTAGAACGTTTTTTCTCCTGCGGTTAGACGTGATTCACTCACTCACATGATACATGAACGTCATGTATTGACAAGGAAATGGTTGGGGAAAAACCTTCACAAATAAAGAGTTGGGACTGAATAAACTTTTTGACATGGAATAAAAGGATTGTAAATTTGTTTGAGAATATAATAATTACTGATGGGTAACTCGATGAAATTTAAAGTTCCATTACAAAAGTAAAATTACACTCAGTGTGTGGGGGTTTTAATTTTAAAAAAGCATGTTGAGGCTACTAATAGTCATAATTCTTCAATTTGTACTCTTGTTGTTTGTCCTTGTTTCTTCCTCACTCCGTGCCTACGTCAGTAACGACACTTTTGTGGTGAGGAGGAGGAGGATGATGATGATGGTGTGTGTGTGGTTGTCAATTTAACTGAGGGAGACAGAGGTACACTATTATTATTACATTTTTTACTAGTGTTTGATGAATCGTGAAAGTTTGTTTGGATTCTTCTACTCTACTCTACAACACTCGGTTGACACCTTTTTTTTCTATTTCCTCCACAGCTGCATTTCCTCTCCATCTTCTCTCTCTCTCTCTCTCTTTCTCATGATGACTTTGTACATGACTAATACTAGTGTCAATATTGAGTTCAAAACCTATCCAAATAACTTCATGTTCTGGTGTGGTATTGGAGAGTGAAGGAAAATAGTACAAAAATTTTTGTACACAATCCCATTGTACAAATAGAAATGCAGCCACAAAAAATACCGACCTGTTCAACATGACTGTATATTCATTTTTAAAAAATATCCCTTTTCAACTAGCACTCTTCCTCCACTTGAAGAGTTTGCTATTTTTTTGACAAAGCATCCATTTGTAGTTGCAGCACAACTCATCGTCAGTAGGTCAGTAATAAAGAGTGAAGATTTTTTGTGGAACTCCATCACTATCCAGATAAATTAAATGTCAAATGTATTTAAAATCACGAGTCAAAGACTGTATTGATGAAGATGAATGAGGATTAATGTGCCAAGAGAGTGTTAACCCTATCAAACGAAAAGAGAGAGAGGTGGAAATGTTTTGAGGATATAGATCAATTTTTATTGAACTGACAACAGAGTTTATGGAGAAGTGATAATGATCCGTTTTATCCGTACTCAAATCTCTCCTCGTAAAAGGTGTAATGAAGATCAATTTCTATTTATATGTATCGTAGACTTATGTGAAAGAAAAAAAAGAGCGTTACGATTGGATCCATTACACAACGATGTACATTATACACACTTGACTATGGAGTTATTTTTTCTATTGAGTGTCTCAGACTCTACTCTACTCTGTTAGGCCATGGTGAGGCTGTGGGCGCTAACATTTTCTGACCAGAGGCTGAATAGCCGTCCATAAATATTACATATTAAAGATTCCTCTACTACATGTCAGAGTACTGGCTACTACTCCTACTGGGGATGGATGGTTGGTGTGGTAGCAGCCATGAACTTTTTCAAGATTGTGGTAGTCAAAAGTCTTTCCACTGCAATTCAACTGTTTCCTTGCCAACCGCTGGAGACCTTTGAAGAATAAGACGCTCAATGTTCCTCGGTGACGTAAGTCAGAAAAAGGGCTCTCCATTGGCTACACTCACTGGTGTGTGTGTGGATAGACCTAAGTCCAGAAGAAAGGTATACATAATATTATCGTAAGGTATTTTGAAAGGGCTCATTTTGTTACGATGAAAGACGGAGCCCATCAGCAAGGCATTATATTTTTAAAGCTTCCCAAAGACGCCTTCCAGCTCCCAAAAAACGTTTGACTTTACTTTTTTCATATTGTTGGCCGTTTTAAAATAATTCCCCTCATGCTCAAAGCACAGCAGTACAGTGTGTGTGTGTGTGTGTGTGTGTAAAGGTGGAGGAGACCCCATGCATGGGGGGAACATGCTTAAAATAAGGACAAAGATATTGGAACTACCATGAACGAGAGGATGATGCAACGACTCACAAATCTTACAAAATTCCATTCCATCTCTCCCCCTCTTGCTCATGAGTGTTTATTCAAATATTGACTGACACACAGACAGTCTCACCGATCACGAGGAAAGTCCTCTGGACGCCACACACACAATAATTGATGCTTCTCCAATAATAATTTACAAGAATCAATTTATGACACACAAGATCCGTATCAAAATGTGTGTGTGTGTGTGTATCAGCCTCCACCTGAAATTCTGTAGAGATGACGATTGTCCATGATAATGAGTTCATTCAATCCTCAAAACTGTTCCTCACTTGACTCCTCACTCATGAACATTGGACGTCACCCAAGTGACAACAAACTCCTAATCTGACTGGAATTTTTCTAAAAGTCATCGAGAATGTGCATCGTGAAACGCCGAGGAACGGAGGAGAGGAGATAAGGGGATAATTGGAGATAAGGAATTGTCACTACAAACTAAACTATTGTCGTCTTCTTTCCGGTCGAAACTCTTATCATGTCTCATGTGATGATGCATTTTGTGTACATTAGTACTACATACATAGAGCATCATCCAATACAATATTGAACTATTTTTGCAGGATCTGACTCTTTCAAAAAAGAATTAGGTAATTTTGATTAGTTAATTGTCACGAGTTGAGTTACTCAAACACATTGACTGATTAGAGAGAGCGAGTGGCTGTGTGTGAGTCAGAGCTATTCCAGGAAATTTTGTACAGTCAAGAAAGGTCAGTCGGAAGGAAGGATGGATTCATCTTACATGAGGTTGATAATTTTGGAAAACACACACACATAATCAAGCAGAAAATGAGGGAATGCCGACAATGACTTGTAATTGTCTGGAATGAAAAGAGTTTGTTGATGAGTAATGAGTCTCGTGGCTGTATCTGTATTGTGTGTGTGGTTGGTCATAGGTTCATATTATGATTCATTTTTTAACTTAATTTATGCTCACGCACTGAAAAAAATAGGAGGGAAAAAAATATTTCATCATTTTTGGGAGTTTTGTTTGTGATAAAGAGGTCCAGTCTAAAAAGGGGTGATGGTTTTGTTTGGTATTTGATGATGGTGTGGATTGTGTGGATTGTGCGGACTATGGCAATGGAAGGGAAGCAGATTAAAAAAAACAACCTGTACCTATACTCTACACTACAAGCATTTCCTGCCCTACATGGAGTACCTCCATGTATAAATATTTTTATGTACAGTACACACAATATTATCGTATTAAATGGAGAGAACAGAGACGCATCTCTCTAATGAGTAAAGGTACAAAGAATGTCGGCATGTTAGGTATTTAATTTGCTTGATAATCATGTTACAAGAATTCTTCCCCTTCCCTCCACCCTCCTCCTCTCTACACACTAATAGTACAAACTAATTACGTAAAGACTAAATCATGTGCATGCATAACGTACTGGCCCAGACACACACACACAGGGACAATTATGTGGTTAAGCTCTTCAGATTTTGTTGCGTCCAAGCCGAATCATGTCCTGGATGCAGGAAGAACAACTCTACATACATACTTGTCTACTATATTGGGGATGCCACTTTTGGAAGAAGAAATGAAGGGGAAAAAATTTTGGAATGCCAAGAAGAAGAACCTTTCATCTTTGGGATGATGATCGTTTAATAGTGGTACAGTTACGAAGACGGTAGACCAATCTCTACCTACCATTATGTATAAAATAGATGTGTAGTGTGGGTATGTGTGAATGTAGCCACACACCCATGAAAAATGGAAGCACAACTGCTACTTGTGCTTTTTTTTTATCTCTTATACCTGAGAAATTAAAGACACCCTGTGTTGATGGCTTGAGAGTACAAGCTCTTTAATGTTCCTCTGTGTACACACACACACACACATCATGTACATTTCTCGTGGAAAGGATGGACTTTAAATTCTCATTTGATGCTCACAAGTCCATCTGAAGGTATCTCTACGACTACTGCTCTCGAAGGTTCCTCAGGGTCGGTCGGTATGTAGCCCTGGAGAAGAACAAAAAATATTGAAAAGGAGAAACAGAGAGGAGGAAAGAAACGGACAAAGTTGAGGAGAGAGAGAGAGAGAGACCAGTCCAATCAAATGAGTAAATAACTTGTAAAAATAACTGAGGATGGAATAAAGAAAGAGAGAGAAATCGTCGGATGGTCGTGAAAAGGGATCAGTTGGAGAGGAGATGAGGAGGAGACAGGGAATTAAAGTACATGTACAGACTTGTATGGTATGATGATCATATTTGTACCTCTACATATGTAAAAATATATTGTGTGTGCTATTAGGCTTATAGACTGTGATTCACAGTCTGTGAAGGAGATGACAGGGAAGAAACAAGTGCTGTGTATGCAGTACTAGGTAGACAATGTGTAGCTACAAATGAAAATTGTATTGAATCTACCAAAACCAATCAAAGGGATTCAAACAATCTTCATGAAGGATGAAGAAGGAGAGAGAGAGAGAGAAGGTGAATAAACGATGAACAAACGCTGGAACAATGTATGGACGAGAGCTAAGAATAAAGGAAGATGAAGAGATTCCACTTTGTGTTTTTTCATATTAAACTCCTCTCCTCTCTCTCACTATTTTTGAATTTAATGGCTTCAAGGGATATTCCTAGTGCTTTTTTGTTTTAATTTTTTTCTCTCCCTTTCACTATTCTATTTCACTCGATTTGCTGTTTTGAGACTGGATTTTGAATACACACAATCTAACTTGATAATCTGGGTCTAGAATGAGAAAAAAACAATAACAAACAAGTTGAGGATTATCCTAGTTTTTAAAAGTTGCCTTTGGACTTAGGCCAGTAGTATTTGTATTTGTATTGGTAGTAAAAGAGAAAGAAAGTTTGTTAATGATAGTAATTATTTTGAGCACCAAAAATTACAATAAAATTTGATGTGTTGCATTGAAAATTGCATTGAATGTCAATATTTATGCATGTGGTTGTTCCTCGCATGTGAGACAGGGAGAGTGTAAATGTGTGTGTGTCGCTAACCTTGGTGTGTGTGTGCAGGCAGGCAGGCAGGGAAGCACGTATCTAAACTGCATTATGAGAATTTCAAGTACCTAGACTGATAGATGCAGAAATAAAATTGATACCATCGAAAAAATGCGAGTACCTCTTCAGTCTCTCACTCTACCTTTGGCTGAATATACTGTAAAAATTTGTGTGTGAGTCTATTGCCTCTAAAAGGATGTTAAAAATTTGTGTGTAGTGCATGCTATCTGGAAAAAAAGGGAACCTGTTCAACTCTATGCATTATATATCTGAAGAGAGAGAGAGAATGAGAGAGACAACGTGTTCAGACTGTTCAAAGGCGGGTTTCATACTTTACATGTATGAGAGTTCTGAGATTGTGTGTAGCTGAGAAAAGTCAAATGCAGTCCGCATTACCCATGTCAATTGTATACTCTTCTCTCTTTAATGATAATAAAAAGATGTACAGCCCTTTCTCATAGGTATTGCGTAATAATAAAATGCCTCACTTCACATTTGTAAGGTATATATATAATTCAGGTAAGAAAAAGAGGATATCCAACAATCTTGTAAGTCATGAGTCAAGAAGACAGACAGAGAGAAAGAGAGAGAGAGAGTCAGTCTTTGAATAGTTGGGGATGCGAATGACCTGGCTGGAATATCAGCAGCGTCGACGAGTCAAGGTAGACACACACACACAAACACACACACGCAAGTTGGGATGATGAGAAACCATGTATTTGGTTTTTTTTCTGATGCTTCGCTATGTATATTCTATGGAAAAATGGACATGGTAAAAGGTACAAGTAGTGTGTATCTATGTGTGTGTGTTTTTTCTAGTGGGTACTGTTGTGGATACTACATTGTTGTGTATATCCCAGGAAGTTATCCCTTGTGTCTATACAAAAAAGGAGACCATATCCAAGCCGGTATTTTCTATAATGCGTGTGTGTACACTGTACATGGAGAGGGGAGGGGAGGGGGTACTGTATGTATGACAGAGTGTATGTGGGGGGAGTTAGGGAAATGGCCCCAGGTTAATCATTCTCCTTTCCAAAGTAAGAGAGAGAGAGAGATATTCTTGTATCGTCTCATTTCCAACTAGGGATGTAGAATTTTAACTACAATTAGACGGACTGTTATCTGAAAGGCAAGTAGCAGCTGAGGAGTTGAATTTGACAACACTGAGGAGGATAGTGGTTTGTAGGGGTTGCTTCCAGAGTATGTGTGTATGTGGGTACACACTACACAGACAGTGAGTAAGAGAGTGAGTGTGTGTAGGAATAATAGTGAATTCCGTACACACAGAGAATAGGGAGGGAGGAAGGTTCTCTGTATCCTCCCAGTCGACAGAGAAGCAAAGTACAGAAAGTTTAAGCAGAAGGATTCGAAACGAGTTAACAATATATAGTTCTGTGTGCTGTGCACAGAAACAGCTGAAAATTCTCTTCTTCCTAGTCTTTCAAACTACCCTCACACACACAAATCCAATAGGCATCTCATTTCTATAGGAAGAGAGAGAGAATATAGGAGGTGGGGAAGGAATATAGTAAATAATACTAGACTACAGGAGTGAACATCTTTTCGGAGTCTCGGAGATCCGCGTACAAGTGTGTGTGCCTCAACAGGAAAAATAGTTTGACGCAGTGATCTGATTTTATCCTACTACGGGCTACGATTCTCCCCCTCAAAACCGTTCCGAGAGAGAAAAACTACCCGCTTTACCCTACTATACTGTGCAAGACCCGGAGCTGTCAACCGAAAGGGGGAGAGAGAGCGGAGAATCTTTTGGAAATTTTTACAAAGTTTTATTTTTGTCCGGGAATCCGGGGACGCCCCGTGTGACTGAGTGAGTGTTTTGTGTGGTTTGTTGTGCGTGTCTTCGCTTCATCCTTTCTGGGACCACCGTTTCCAGCCAAATACACACAGATTGTGTTCAATTATACTGCCATTCTCTTTTTTCTACAAAAGTAAAATAAAAAATCAACCGTCAAGATGTATAATTTACTGTCAGGTTTGAAGGATTACTTCAAACGTCAAGAAATTATTATAGACAATCCAGTGTTTCGGATTCACTGTACTTTCACCACAGTCCTCTTGATCACATTCTCCATGATCATCACCTGGACACAATTTATAGGTCAACCAATTAAGTGTATCATCGATGGGGTTCCTACACATGTTGTCAATACATATTGTTGGGTATGCTATACACAAATTCTGTTACCACGTCAAATATATGTGATATATGCATCTGAGGATGCTACATTATGAAAATATGATCTAATTGACATTTTATTGTTTTGTTTTTGTGCCAAATGAAGATAATGACCACGTTCACCTTACCTGTGCGCCCTTTTTTCTTCTCTCCACTACATACAAAATTTTATTAAATTTATTGAACAATTATTTGTTCGTTCGATAGTGAGTGTATATCAATTGATGGCAAGTCATACAGAGTTATCTTTGTAAAATCAACCACACCAATTGAAACATAATTTACTCCAATACTTCGTGTCAGTGTTAAAATACAACCTCGTAAAAACATGGGGAATGATACCAGTAGATACCAAACTAATTCAAAGATTACAATGACAAAAGCTGTGAAAAAAACGATCGTGCATGACCTGTGTATCTCTCAATCATTCTTAGTTATTCTTTGGAAAACTGACAAAAGGAAAAGGAAAAGGAAAGTCATTTCAAAGTATAATATTTTGATGAAAGCTAGTTTCAATCTTCCCCATCATACCTTTAAAATCTAACACTTTGTCCGTCGTATCAATGATTTTGTAGCAAACTTGATTGAGATGAGACTATTTGACAGAAGATTTTGTATTCAAGCTGTCAAGAATAAGGGTAGTTTTATATATCACCGAAAATCGGTTAATTCCCGGTTTCTTATTTTGAATTTTGGTAAAAGTGAATAACTGAAAAATTCCATGTGTGCAATTTATACTGGAGTCATGTAACCCATATGTCACTTGGCTACCTCTCGTCAATAGTAACCATGGACCATTAATATTATAATCTAGACAAAGTCGTCATTTGATAGAAAATGAGTACTGCGTGAGAAATTCTAGAATAGAATCTCCGTCTTAAAAGTTCGTATAATGCGTAAAGAGCGTGGGTTGAAGTGAGAGAGAGAGTGTGTGTGGAGGAGGAACGCACGATTGTAAACACCGAATTCGGGTAGTTTCGGAAATCATTCTCAAACATTTGGCTGTGTATGCCTACACGCTGTTCTCTACTTGCCATCTTCAAAGTACACTCATTGCTTTACTGAATGACAAATGATGCTAATAATTATTTATCAATTTATATTAAAGGATGCCTTTCATCGACCAGCCTCAAGTGTGGCTCATCCTGGTGTAGCCAACAATTATGGGGACTTAAAACAA
>WJFB01002543.1:0-18510 GCA_009870185.1 Pygmarrhopalites habei
TAGACTTAATGATTTTTGTCTTTTGGGAAAATTTTCATTAGGGTTGTGCGTCATGGGAATGGTATTTCCCATATCATTATGCTCCATTTGCATCAGATTTTGTTAATGTTGGAGACCTGTCAACAGAATTTCCAAAAGATACAAAACCTTTTTCTCCTTTGGAGCAACTTATGGGTGTCTTCCCTGCTGCAAGTAAATCTCATGTTCCACAGCCTTGGGGTGAACTTATGTGCGACCCAGTGAGTGATCTTTATAACACATATTGTATCTTTCATTATTAGCTGTAGATGGTGAATGAATTGTTTTAGAGGGAAATGAAGTAGTACTACATATTTTTATGGTGTTTGTAACATTGAAGTATTTATTAATATACAACTGAATTTGTGTACAGAATTCTCCCATAATAGACTTTTACCCAGAGGACTTTCAAATTGATTTGAACGGGAAAAAGTTTGCTTGGCAGGGAGTGGCTCTACTTCCTTTTGTGGACGAAAAACGATTGAAAGCCGTTTTAGAGCCTTACTATACTCAACTAACTGATGAAGAACGTAAGTTTGTGCAGTTTTTGTTTTTAATGTTGTTGAAGGAGAAAATGATCACGCACTGAATCAGGCTGTTAAAAACTATTTATGATGATATTTCTAGGTAGACGCAATGTACGTGGGGATGATCGCCTTTATGTGCGAAAATCTCATACAGCGTATGACTTTCTTCAAGGGATGTATGAAAATTCTTTTGGCGAACATCATGAATTGCCTGTAGACCCTACCATGTTCCAAGGTGAGAATTTGTATACTTTCTTTCAATTTTTTTCGCGTACATTACTAGATCTGTTCAATTAACATAATTTGTTTTGTTTTATTTTATTTTATTTTATTTTTTAATCAAGGAATGTCGGGACAGGTACTCGTCTCTTTGGACGTTGTTGAGCACAAAGGGTTAGCAATTTACTATGAATTTGTATGGATATCATTGTTTGAACACATTTCATTAGAACATAAATTTACAAATATAAATGTGCAATAATGAGAATGATTTCTAGCTTCATAATATGTTTCTTTTTTTGTGACAGAACTCTATGTTCCCCTATTAGGGAATTGCTTGACGTTATAGAGAATGAAGTGATCACGTAAGTTATCATTGGTTTTTGCTTCCTTCTACAGTAAAAAGTAAACCCTAATCCTCATGGATTGATTTTATGAATTATTTGAATTTTCAGGGTAAAATATCGTGATCCAAAGTACGATGTAGGATATTTATTCCCTGCTGTCCGACTGGCAGAAGCAAAGTCAGCTGCCTACCCTTACTTATTTAACAATTTATACCGTTCTAATATTTTTTCTTCAAAATTATCTTGTGTTTTAAACGAGTCTTATTCATTTGCATAATTATTTACTAGTTTATTTTATAAACTCTAGGGATCCTCCCAGGGTACTCAAACCTGGAAATTTGACAGAAGAAGAGTCTCGCAACTGGAGACCTATGATTGGTATGACCCATTCGACTCGCCGTGCAACACTGGATCCCTCTGCCCATCGGGCTTTGGCTCATCATGGATATGACAGGAATGACCGAAACCAGTCTCGAGCAGGGCAAGGGCAGTACAGCAACATGGCTCCTCCCGTTAATTCGTTTGGACAAGGAGGTCGAGGTTCCTACAACAACCAAGGTGGTCGAGGGATGCAGTCCAGGAATTCATATCCTCCACCCAGAGGTATTTTGTTATTATTAGTCTTACTGATTTTTATTCAATCAGTCAGATTTTTATTACATGCTTGATTTCAATTCATTGACCACCAATTTATCAGTAAATATAGGGAAATAATAGAAAAGAGATGTAATGGTAAAGATGGATTGTAAAATGTTGTCCTTCAATGGACAAGCAAACAATTTTGAAACAAATTCCTTGAGGGGTGTGTTACAAACAAGTTAATTAAGGCTCGAAACATAACAGAGTATAACCATGTAATGATGAGTGTTCAAATTCATGCTATGAATGCTAAAAAGAAAGCCGTTATTTTGACTATTTTTAAACGATTTTTTTGTGTTTCTCCATTTGTAATTAAATAGATATATCACATGACCCCTTAATGCTTTTTTCATTGTTTTTTAAATGAAAATAGTCAACACTCTGGCTTCATAGCGAGATATTCAGAACTAGTCACCATTCAATGGTTATGAGCTATGACTGCAATTCCTTTTCCTTGCTATATAATTTTTATATGAATAATATGAAGAGTACTGAGTGAGTGGCATAGTACTTTAACCGCTGCTAGAGAAAAAACAATAGAAACAAAAACTCTAGTGAGTTAGTGGAGTGAATATCATACATGGAGCCTGTGTAATTCATTCATTTGTTTTGTTATTGATTAATGAAATGGATGACATGAAGTTCACTTCTTCTAACTCTCTTCAGATCATAATTGAGAGATTTCTAGTGGACAGGGTTTTACATGGAAATTGTGAAGAGCCCAAGATAAATGTCTGTTGTATGTTCTCTTACTGTCTGGCAGGGTCTGTCTGTTGGCTCCTTGAGCTATAACCTCTTTCGTGGTGTGTGCGTTGTTGTCAATGTTATCATAGAGATTAGCTTGGTTGACTAAAGTTGTACTCATTGTGTTGGATCTTACTTGCTCTCTTGCACTTGTAAATCATTCATTCTTTTAACCATTTTCTTTACCATTCGTTTATGAAGCCCATTTGTTCTCTCTCACTCAATTCGCTATTGGTAAAGAGCAGGGTCGACTTCCTTTTTTTAGTAGTAGTACCCAGGGTGTTTTTCATGCATTATAGTTGTAGAAGGTGTTTGTAAGTTATCCAAATGGAATTGTGAGTCTAGGATATACACTAGTTTTTCTTTTAATACAAAACAACATAATGGTGCCTTGTTCTTGCTAACTAAAATTGGGAAGAGTCTTGTACTCGTTGAGGAAAAAGATTGAATATGATGTACTTTGTCTTGTATTTAATGTCGATGAAGTGATTTAGCGTTTGGAATTTTAAGAATGAACCTTGGTAGCTCTTCGTCTGTGCATATAGTAGGAACATTCTGCTATGAATAGGTGGGTTAAAAATGAATTTTGATGGGATGAAGATGTAAGAACTTTCATCACAATGAATTTTTGCTTCATTTGGTTTAAAATGTTGGGGGTTGAGGCATAAGACTTTTGAATTTTGATTCATTCCTTTTTAACTCAGAAAACAGACAGTTGATTTAGTCTGCCCCATTCTGGATCATACATGAGTGTAGATAGAGTCGTCGTCAATAGTTGAACATGGAGAGGAAGAACAATGAACTTTTTTTCAATAGGCAAACTCAAGCAAAAGGAGTCGTCAATTCAGTTTTGCTACCTTCCTCTCCTTCCCATCTCCTTGTTTTGTTGGAATCTCTTGAAAAGTATACAGTTAATGATATTTATCATATGTTGTATGTATGACTTTACTGTTTTGAAAGATTCCTGAAGAATTTAGATGTTTGGATGAATTTTTTTTCTTCACCAAATTGACAGCTTGAGTAAATTGTTGTTGATGGGGATGAATGATGAATCGTGATATGGCAATGGGATTTTGAGCACCTTACTTTTTACCACATAATGAAGAGAAAATGGGTAGGTATGTGTGTCGTCGTATATTATAAACTAAACCGATAGGATAAGTTTTGAGAAGTAGAGAGGATTCGAGGAGGGTAAATGCCACCGTTTTCTTTAAAGGAATTTTTTTCCTATTTACTTCATACAGCGTGACTGGGTCAAGATTTAGAGCAGGATAGGGAAAAGGTTTTGATTCAAGATCCTTGAATGTGTACATATTATAACGTGCCTTGATTTTAAGGGGAAGGTAAAAGCATTTGCGGCACTGGTAATGTGATTTTTATTTGTTTATTTATCACAATGTTACATCTTGTCGGTAATTTTTGTGACATTAGAAGCTTTTTTTGGTGTGCACAATCCAACAGTGGATTGATATGTTTGATGGCTCTCAATCTTTTTGTACAATCTCTTCAAAGGAGACACTACTGGAATCATATGGCACTATCTTGATCAAGCCTACTTTATTGTCTGCTCCTGCTGTTCATGCTCTCATACTCTGTAGTGCCCCAATGAGGCTCATCTGAGTTAAGTTGGTTGGAATGAGAGTGATTGAACAAGAATACGACCCGTGCCATTCTCTGAAAAAAAGAACTGATGTGATGAGGATGCTTTTGGCTCTCTCTAACTCAAGTCTCAACTCCAACTCAAATGGTGTCTAGTGCAAATGGGAACACACAAAAGTATAAGTGCTACCACTCTGTCGTAGTGTGTATTGAATACTTGTGTGTACTGTTCTCCTATATACATATATCCTACCTATATTATGATGAGGACGATTACTTAAAAGATTTAAGTAGATTAACATTTATAGAGTCAACTTGTCATACACAATGTGTGAATAGTTTATGTTGACGATCACTTGTTGTGCCTTACTCAATTTCATCGAGAGAGAAAGAGCCTAGCTGTTGTCTATTTTCTTTAAAATATAGCGAATCGATTATATGATTTTCAAGAGAAGGTTGTGCAAAAAATAAAGATTATTTCCTTTTAAAATATTTTTAATGATAACAGTGTAGAACTGCACCGAAAAATTCACTATGTCTATCGTGAGGTTTCAAACACTTTAAAGCCTGCTAGGGCCTAATTTTTTTACTTTTAGTATACTTTAGAATCCCTCGAGATGCTTCGTAGATAGTAGGAACTACAAGGGGTTGATAAAGTCGGGAAGGAAAAGACATTATTTTTAGACAGAGAGTGAGGAAGTGTATTCCTTTGATATTGATGTATACTTAGTAGAATAAGAGCAATGAATGAAGTTGTCGTATGACAGCATACCAGTAGCAGTGTCATTGATGGTGTGAAGTAGGCGTGAAATTTACGAATGATATTTTAATTTTGAAGCAAGTCGACCGGAGCAATTTGAAGAAACGAGCTATTTGCTGGATATCATAATACACAGTAGTATGTATAGGCATAAGTACGTGAAGGGATGATTTCTAAAAAGGGTGTAACTCCATTGTGCCCTTCGTTATGGTATTCATGTCTTTTGAGGATGATTTCAACCAAGACTACAAAATACATGGGATACGTAGTGTGGAGTTGAGTCTTTTTGAAATTAATTTTGTCATGTAGATATGATGGAGAGTTAGTTGTTATTGAATCATTCAATATGTGGTATGAATTTATAGAGTATGATGGATCCTTTTATAGAAGAATAATAAATAGTGTGTAGAATCAAAAGCGTACAGCTGTTCTCTGAAAGTGACGGTTCTGTTTATGAGCTTACATAATAATAATGTAGTTGTGTGTTGTGTAGTGTGATAGATATGTTCGGAGGAGGAGGAAGGAGGGTGAGGAGTCCTCACACTGAGGACATATTATGGTACATATGGGTTGAGCCCGGTCTAATGATTATGTGTTCGTTCAACATGGGTATATGGTTGGTGTACACAGATGGAGGGAGGCGGAATGTGGATGTAGATTGTCAATAAATCAGCATGAGGCACATTGTTTGGGCGATTTCAGTAGGTTGGAGTTTAGTAATATGCGCAGCTTGAAACGAGACTCCCCTTCGATCGCAATATGATGTCTTGAAGAACTGCTTGAGGACTTTTTGGTGAATTTCCAAACTTGAAGAGTTCCCATGGCCTTAAGTGTTATAGTTAGAAAGTCATTCTTCCTCTCTCGTTTGCTGTCTCTCCTTATTGGAATTCTTCCTCGACTCTGTCTACGGGCAAATAAGCATAAGCACACACACACACACACGTCCAAAAAAGGAAGAGTCACACGCGAATTCATGATGTGTGGACAAATTTTGGATTTGTTCATGTGCGTATAATCAATGGACAATGATACAAATGAGAATATGACAATATTGACTATGATTTTACAAGACTTTACTAAATCCCTCCACCGTATTCTTCGTGTATATATTTTTTTGTCCAGGTAAAATATATGTAAGGGATGTAGAATATAGTTCATATTTCCCTATCATATCCCAATGTACAATGTATGGATGAATTAGATGAAGAATTTTCCAGATTATATTGTATAATGTGAAGGGGTTTTTTATTCTTCCTTTCTGTCCAAGATTTATTTATGATAATGTCCTGGTGTGGTGCATTTTACAAGTTTAGAGCTAATAAGAATGAATTTAGAAATCAAGTCTTCATTCCTTGCATTAAGAAAATCAAAAAAGGGCGAGAGGTCCCCACGGATGATTGTTGATCTGACTGGAGAAATCGGATGAGTAGACAATTTTTTCAAGTGCCGCACGCACGTAGGGAACTTGACAAGTAGGGGGTAAGAGAAAGTATGAGAAACTGAACTCAAATTTTCTGACGGAATGTAGTTTATAAAATATTTTTTGTATGACGTAAATAGTTGATAGACATTTTTATTTCTGCTGTAGTTTACAAACTCTCTTCATGAAGAAGTATAAAAGTTGTGAATTGGTAAATCCTCATCAGAAAAAAAAGTCTGCTTCCTTTCTCGTGGTTGACTTTATTGACATTTGTCAAAGAGAGGTTAGTTGAATTTAGAAGCAAAGAACTTGTTCCTTTTCTCTTGGACGATGATTCAGAAAAGAAGACGAAGAGATAGAGGAAAAGAGAGTGAAAAGTGGTGTGAGGTTATATCACAGTGTGTAGACTGCCAGGGAAAGAAGGACTTTGATGATGAACAGTGTTCTCCTTATACTTATAAAACATTCAACTACCAATATACATAATGTATGTTCAACATTTCTGTTGTATGTAGTATATTGTGTGTATGTACTATAGGATAGGGACTAGTAGTGAACGTTTGTATCCTATGGAAATTGAGCTGAAGAACTGGAAACCCATTTGTGTGTGGATCCGAAGAGCACTTCTATTCGGATTGCTTGTAGGATTCCACCTGAGCGCCTGAGCCCCAACACCATTTTCCCACCATGTGCAGATTTAATGGAGAGTGCTTGTTATTGGCAAGAATGAATTATGCATCATCAAATTAGCATTTTCATTCTGTAAGGTTTTTCTATCCTGGAGAAAACTCTGGCTTGTTCCCTCGTTCCTTTATCTCGCTCCCACTTTTTTGGTTACTCTTCTTGCTAATAAATCTGCTCTTCATTCGTCCTGAAGTTTGCTCTGTCCTCCTTTGTTCACTTTCATCCTAAGGATGATATTTTGTGGCTTCAGATAGTGACACTTGTATATTAAATGTTTTACTTGGTTATATAGTGGGGGTTAATAGAATTCTATTTCATCTGTTTTTATTGTAATTAGATTCAAGGGGTTGACAATGTCAACTTGCCATGTAGAAAATACTGTCTTGATTGGTATTTTTAAATTCGTCTACGGTGGTTTGTTGAATTTAAGTGTATTCATTGTGAATAAATCAAAGGTAGTTGGTTACTTTTTTTTACTTTGACTCAAATTATAATATTGATGAGTACAATGAAGGATGGAGAAAGTGAAAAAAAGAAACTTCTCACTTTGAAGGCGAATTATTTAGTCAAAATGGTTGGGTGGTTTAACTATTGTGATAGAGACTATTACTTTAAATTTGAAAATTCTCACTTGATTTTTAATTAGGGTGAATAATTGACTTTGATTAGATCAACTTTTTTCCTCTTATTGAGAAACTTTTCATGAGTTTTTTTTAAACTTCGAGTTCTAGATGTAAATGCCGTACAAAGACTGTGATTGATTTTACTTTTAAGAAAACTATCGTTATAAGTTTTATCTCACCAGGACTTTATATTTTTTAGTGCGATAAAAGTAGCTCTCCCTTCATCGTCGTACATATACCTATTTGTTGTTTGACTTCCTCGGTAAACTACGTGTAGTACATCAGTCAGTACGTTCTTTGGATGTTGGTGAATAATGGGTTATATGAGGCAAGCTTTTGTCGTAGGATGGAGAGCGGGGAGGGAGGAAGTTTTTGTTTAGTTAATTGGATCCTGCATGCGTTACTGGTTTATGATGCACGTACAAAAAGATTTTTTTATCAATGCTAAATAGTTCCAGAACGGGGTTTCAACTCAGTTCACTTGCTTTTTCTTCCATGAGGGTTGAATTGATTTGATTTCCAAAAAACTACGGACGTGACTATCTTCTAATTTTCGGCTAGCTTAATTACTGTTTGATCAGAATTATTATTATTAGGAATAATTCACGTTTTTATAGGTATGTGTTTATTTTGGTCCATAGATTTTGAAGATTTGATTATTTGATTCCTCATACATACTTACATCATGTCTCTTCTTCGTTAACCCCTCGTACAATTAACAGAGACTGACCTTTTTGTGTGGATTATATTTTTAGGATTGACATACGTAATATGCACTCAGTATACAGCACTGGGCTGTTGTACTGTATAAACATTTGGAGTAGGTTTTTATTGTTGTTGTGTATGGGTGCACAGTTGAATTGGTCATTCACGCTTACTCGGAGACTCTGAGCTTTCACTCATTTCATTTGTTGGATAAAATGACAAGTGTAGGAAGTGCAGTAAATTTGGTGTAAACTCTTTTTTCACCCACTACTTTATCTAGTAGATGTTTCTACCTCAAAAAGTATTATTATTAATTCATCCAACCTTTTAGGAAATGGATTTGGAAAGAAATAATAGTCTGTAGAAGAGGGTGGATTTTTGTTGGATGCACCTGTATTTTTTGGTGTGTCCTATGTTGTGTTTCGTACCTCAATTCAGAATATAAAGGAAAGTGAATGGGTTTCAATAATATGATCGCTTTACCCTATTCACACACATAATCCCTTCAAGGTGGATTTACTTCTTAATACGGATCATGAGACTTGGAATTGAAATCTCATGACTTTATTGTACTCCACGTAAAATTTCTAATAATTGTAGCTCTTACGGTTCAGGATTCGTGTACCGGATATAGGAGGGGAATTTGTTTTTGTCGTATAGACAGGAGGAGTTGATATGATATTTACTGAAAGTCGAAAATTTGATTTGACCCTTTAATCATCATGTCAAATTCAGATTAGGCTATTTCAGGCTAGTTGTTTTAATTGTGACAAGGGCAATATGTTGAAAAATTTGACATTCAGACTGTTGGCCCACAATTTGTGTGGCCATTTAATATTACATTTCTTTTTACAGTTTTCAATACTTTTCATTTCCAAGTTAAAGGATCTTGTTGTTTGCCTCACAATAGTCACAATGACATATGAATATATTGGTGTTATTGTGGTAGTATGACAGATTTTTACTGTCGAACGAATATTTTTCCTCTGTATCCTAAGTGTGTGATTGGTATTACGAACTTTGTCAATGTCTTGAAAGAGAGAAATTTGGGGATTTTGAAGAAAGGTGATAGCGAAAAATCTTGTATTTGTTGACACATTGAAGTGTAACATGTCCAGACACGCACACAGTAAGATTGTGACAAAGAATGTTTTAAATGGAAAATGGTTCGTCTTTTTGCAAATTAATCATTTACAATAATTTGACGATATAGACGTTGAAGAGGGGGGGAGGTTTCTGTGTGTTGTTTTGACGTTCTGTCAACGCCATTATCCTACAATTCAAATAGATTTTAGAGAACTGAGACATGGTGATGTGTGTCGATGGTTTAGGTGTCCATCACACATTGTCCAATTTGTACAGGTATAGTGTGATGTTGATGTATACTTTCTTCTTTTCTAATGATAGACACACGACACACTCAAATATATTATGGTAATGTTGGATTTTGCTATTTGACGAGTCTGTTTTGAGTTTTGATGTGTGTGTGTGTGTGTGTGCATGGATTGTGGAGGACGGACTCAACTATGTATGGGCCTGGAATTCAAAGAAATCGAAAGAGTTAACATTGACACACTGCTACCTCCCGCGAAGACACATGTATAGAGTGGATTTAATGCTAAGTACGAAAGAGCATGAATCCTAAGCTGTTTTGTATGTATTATAATCTTTTAGTCTCTCCTTGTTGGTTTATACAATGTTTAGTAGCTATAGAATAGCAATGGAAGTGTAGTTTAATATGGCTTGGTGGATGGACTCTGTGTTGACGTTAACTAACATACGTGGGTTCGTAAATATATGTGTGTGAGTTTGAGAGTGTAATTCTTTATCACAAGCAGCATGGAAAAGATGAAGGTAGAGAGAGAGAGAATGGGTTACTGTAGAGATGCTACTGTGTTTGATGTATATGTATTCGTCGTATATATGTGGATGGATGGATGAAAACACTTGAGAATAATAATAGAACGTAAGTTATGTTGAAGTTGAAGGCAACAACTGTCGATGAAAACTCGAGTTTTCATCGCGTCCATTTTCGAGAGAGAAAGAGAGATTATCCTCGTCGATTAGGTGTAAGTCTTTTACGCGTGAGCTTCCATACAATTAGATAACTGCTCAATTCAATTCTTTTGACAAGTAAAAGTAAACGTGAGATTTTTATGTATGTAATGCTACCATTGTCTATGAGAGTAGAGTGTGTGTATTGCTCTGAAATGCAGTCTACTTGGTGGTATTCATTCACAAGGATGATGGTCATCGATATATAACCAACTACTTGAAATGATATGTTGTGTATCTAGTGGAAGTCGGGTAGAGAAAAGTATATAATATGACACGACACGGGACAAAAGTATGTAAGTAGATGATGGCTGACCGTTTGTTTTTCTAAAAAGGGTTTTATCCCCCAAATATTTGTCCATGGTGGTGGTGGTGGTAGTGGTAGTGAAAAAGAAGTGAAAACCTTGAGTAAACTTAATTATGATGCGAAACTAAACGAAAAATAAATGGATTGCAACTCTATTTTCATTGGACAAATACAGAAATGCATTTGGCAGGGTAGCATGTTGCTTTTAAAATAATGTGATACCACACACAGCCACGAAAGATATAACATAAAGGCACAGAGTGGTGGTGGTGAATTAATGGTAATCTAGTTGAGTAAAGAATGATGTCCAACCAAACTTTGTAGATTTAAGCAATTCCAGGCCCCAGAATCTAGGGGTAGGGGAGATCGAGTGAGGGAAGTGAGTTTGAAAGTGTGTGTTTAAAAGTTTAAAGTAAATCTCGTGGTTTATACATTTGTTTGTCATGATTTCTGTGATGAACATTCTTCATTTTAGCCAAACTGTTTTATTACAATATTTTTTTTATTTTATGATGCTGGTATATAGTTTTCTTTTTCAAATATAAAATAATATTTATAAAATTTCTTAAATCCTATTGTTATTTTACAGATAAATATTTTGTTCGTCTTGGCTTTGAGAAGGATTTAGCACAACGAGACAATAGTATTAAGAAGAAATATTTGTTGGTTGGTTGACTAAATGAAAAAAATGCCTGTTTATATTTGGTTAATTTGTTGCTACTTTTTTGACAAAGAATTGTGTACAATGGAAAACCAAACATTTTTCCTTAGCCTGTCACTTTTTGTTAGCCACAACTGAGAGGCTTTAAAGGTCTAAATCAAGAATTGTAGGAGAGGGAGAGAGAGAGAGGACCAGGGGAGTGAGTACATGGTTCATGTGTTACTTTGAATTGACGGTTCCTCACGGCTCACTTGCTCACCTCTGTTCATTTCTCTCATCCGATTTCCTCCTATTCGGCTCCATTGAGTCAAGTCATTCTTTATTCTTCATCTCTGTTTCCATTAGGTTGTACCCTCTTCTGCTCTACGTTATACATACATCCATTTGCTCTCGTCAATTCCTCGTCTACAGTCAGTTCATAGTTTTCCATTCATGAGGACGTATGTACATGATTCTATGATTGTATGTAATATACCTGTGTATTAAAAATAAGTAGTCGGATGATAAATATATTATGTTGTGAAAGGATGTGATTTTTTCCATTCAGGACCAAGATTGTTTTCGTGATAATCTACTCTTGACATATTCTTCATCAACAATAATAAATTTTTTTATCCTGGTGGTGTAAATAATAATATTGGGATAGTCCATAGACTATGGACCACAGAATAGAGAACAGGACAGTTAGAAATAATTATTTTTCTGAATCACAGGTAATCATTACGTTAGAATAGTCACATATGTATATTCCTAAACGGATACACTTGTGATTGCATAATTTTTAATCTGTTTGCTCTTAGCTCTGTTAGTACAAATTGATGCTTGACTGCTGTTGCATTCATTTGTACTCTCAGTTGTTACATTGTGGGTGAGACAATGGATGGACCATATAAATATTGTGTAGATGTCTACTGTGTATGTACATAAGATGTATTGTATTATGATTTTGTTGCAGAGTGAATTTTGAACAGTTTATTATTTATTCAAGTTTTGACTGGGTGCGCGATATTAAGTTTATCTTTGTCATACTCTGGTGTGTATGCAATATCCACGTCTGCTCCTGCTTTTTTTTCAACACTAGCTTCTAATTTTTTTCAATGTCGAGTCGTGGTATTGGCTGTTCACTGACTTGGCTCCTTCCGTGTGTGTCTAAGTATGTGTGTGTACATTGTTTGGTAGCTGTTTTCAAAATGGCCTCGTCATACTATAAATAAAAGAAATGAATTTATCCATGTGGTTGTGTGTACAGCCTAGGATATGATATGTCAGATCAGAGAGAAAGAGGGTAGGATGTAGTGTGAAGCAATGAAACTTGATGGTTTGGTTGACATGAAAACCCACCCTTTATCAAAACAATGTGGCTCTTTTTCCTGCCTATAACTCTGAAACTCTGAATGGGCCACCATATATTATATGGTCTATTCCCAATCTCCTCTCTTTGTACAACCTACAAGACCCTCGTATCGCATGTTTCAGAATGTACACAGTGGAAGATTTTTGTTATACTTTTTTTGCTTTATACTACTTTATTTTTCTTTCCTCCTTTATTATTGGGGAAACTTTTAAAACTATGGATGAACATTAAATCTGCAGTAGGTGGAAAATGAAAATTTTGAACTGAGTCTTATTTATTGGTATCCTGTAGTAGTTGTCTGTGAAGGCATTTAACACGTTAAATATTCTTACATTTTAATTGTAGCTGTTTTGGAAGGTTGTTTCATGTTGCGATATGTACTGGAATTTAAAATAAATGATGAGATATATACGAATGTATTTTAAAGCTCTAGTGACTGAGTGGTCAATGGACTTCAATCGCATATTGACAATCAACTTTTAATAATATATATATTTCATTTATTTAGGTGGTGGAGGTGGTGGTGGGACCTGGAGAGGCGCTGGACCCCAACATTACTCTCAGGGAGGAGGATCTGGTTCCGGTCAGTATGGAGGAGGAGGAGGACGTGGAGGAGGAGGTTATAATAATAATAACCGTGGAAGTTTTGGTGGTGGTAGCCGAGGAGGAAGTGGAGGTGTTCACAATTCTCGTGGTGGATACAACTCGTCTTCTGCTGGCGGAGGAGGAGGAGGGTAAGTCTTTCATGTGAATTTTAAATTAAATATATAAGGTTTGATATGAAAATGGGGTGGGGAAAGAGTCCCAGTATATTGTTTATTAGATATTAATATTTGCATTTCTTTCATGAACTGTTCAACTGCATGAAAAGCGTTATGAGATGAAAAATGTTTGTATTATGTGTTCCATAGAGATTCTCTATGTAAAATAAGTTTTAGTAGGATAGTTGTAGTAGTAGTGAAAGCACACGTGTACGTACAGAGTACACGTATGTGTACAAAGTCGAAGGGATGATGATGCGGGCAGGCCAACATGTATATATAAGATGGAGAGAGAGGGTGTAAGAGGAGAAAGAGTCTGAAGAATTCTAATCCGTCTGTTTAAAGAGGAGTGTGAGAGAGAGGTGGCAAAACTTCATAAACTTGATAGCACGCCGATGTGTTTAGCCTTTCGGCAAATAGTTGGGAAGCAAAAGTAGGGAAGTTAATATAGACGGTCGGACAGACAGACGGGTAAGAGGAGGAATGGAGGAGAGGGGAATTGTTTTCATGCATTGCATATATGGGTAGTAGAGGAGATCTCGGTATCAAACTAAATCGGGAGGGTGGGATGAAAGGAAATTGGAATTGGAAACTCCTATTGTTATTGACCGATTGACTGGGTAGAGCTTGAGTTGAATTGGGTTAGGTTTACACACACGGACTCACATGATCTAAAATCTAATATAGTGTGTGTGCGTCTGTGTGTTTTTGTTTGTGTAACGTGAATGCATGTGTGATCTCAATTCCAGGGTATGAAATGTGAGGTTATCTGCACGTCACGATTTGGTATTTTTTGCATTAAAATGGGCTCGTTAAAAGATTCGATTTTCATTCCTTGTGGCTTTGGTTCACAAACACTCATACCTAATATAGGAATGATTTTGTAAGTTTTAATTATTTTTTCCTTACGAGGGTGAGAATTGAATGATATTTTATATTTATATTACTTGACATTAATTCAGGTACCCGAGAAGTGGCGGCTATAATTCGTCTTCTTCTGGTTATGGCTCATCCAATTCTGGAGGTGGACGTGGAGGGTACCAGAGCAGAACATTTTACGGAAGTCAACAGCAAAATACAAACAGCTATAATGCTAATCCCCGACATAGTGGTTCTACTTGGCGAGATGGTGGTGGAAGTGATTGGACAGGCGGTGGAGGAGGACAACGTGGAGGGTACCGACAGAATTATCAGTAAGAAATGTGGAAGCAAGTTTTTAATTGAAGATAATCGTGAAAACACACAAAATTAACGACCATTTGATCAGTATATTAGCATGAATACTGATTAAGTGTAAAATTCGATGCAAAATTTTAACGTGTGTGCGTGTGTGAAATATTCAAGAATAATATATAATTGTTTGCAAAACTATTTGATACTGAATGGTTTTAAAAAAAAAATGTAAAAATTATGTGAATGTAATATTTATTCATCAATTCATTTACCATTTATTGATAGTCGTCTAATATGGAAGTAAACTCTCTTTTAAGTAAAATTCTAAATTCTAAAAATAATATATTAATTATATATCATATATACTTAAATTAACACAATCTTCAAAACAAAAAAAATACATTCAGAGAAAGTGGTTTAAGCTTTACTGACTTTTGTTGGTGTCTGTACCTTGTAGAGTGACAGAATTTTATTGTAGCTTGTAAGAATTTTTTAAATTACCGCATCACAATTTTAAGTAATAGATTCTGTGTGCAGTTACACAAGCCAGCTGCACATGAAGAGATGATATCTTTGACACAAAGATAAAAAGACTTGAAGAATTTTACTGTTGTTGTTTTGTCTTATAATGAAAGTTAATTTACCATTTGATCATGATGAATAATAATGGATTTGTAGAAAATATGTTGTTCTTACTGTCTTTGTTTCTTTTCATATTTCGGCATAATGACTGGATAATTGTTGATATACTAGAAAACGTACATTAGCAATTTCTATTCTTCCTCACATCCAGATTCCAAAATATTCCCAGTGTTTAAAAATTTGTACATACTTTTTTCTCTGGACAATACATTTTTTTTAAAGTGGACATCTGCGTATTTTGATTTTATTTGAATAATAGGTCTAAATGGGTAACCTCGTAGTTCATAATTCATAGTTGGTCGACTCACCATTGATGATTTTTGAAGATGGTGTGAGGGATTGGTATAGATAGGAGCATACAGTAGTTTATGCAGGCATGATTTTGTTATCCTACTCTTACTCTACAACATAATAATCATTATTGAAGCAATGTGAGAGAAAAGACATGTATGACTGACTGGTTCCAAAGAGTATAGGATAAAATCGTGACATAAAAATGACATGGTACTATAATAATGACATGGATGAAGAGAATGACTGGAGTTTAGTTGAAAATCTGTTGAGAGAGAGAGATGAAATAGGATGGATTTCGCGGAGTTTTGGCAGGAGTAGAATGAGGGGTTGGTGGTTGGTACTTTCCACATAATATATCCCGTCTTTGGTTCAATCTTCTCGTCAATATAATATAGACAGATTTGAAGTGTCTCTGAGCAAGCAGTTATATTTAATATAATGGATGCAGTCTAGTGGTTAGCCCAGCAGTCTGTCTTGTATAATTCTTTCTGTACAGTATACTCCTTATGTGTGATCCTACTGGTTATACTGACTGGTTGTCTCTTTTTAGTGTAATATGTACTGCAATATTAGAGAGAGAGAGAGAGGAACCCGGTCTGGATTCTGGATGTTATGTGCATCAAATCGTGTTCAGAATTTACACATGTATTTACGTACGTCTATAACATAATGTGTGTAGGGAACAATCTGTGTTATATAGTACAAGTTGAATAAGGATGGAATGGTATGGAGGGGATGGAGGAGGAGGAGGGGTATGGACCTGGTCCTTGATATCTCTTTGTATGAATTTCGGACTCTGAAGGACTCTTGAGTTGTCATGGTGGTGGTGCTTGTAGGATAGGAATACGATGAAAGAACCAGCGAGAGAGAGGAGGAATTATATTGTGTGTGCGTGTGTGTGTGAGATATAGGAGGAGAACTAGAAATGGAACAAACTACAACGAGAGAGAGAGAGAAAGAGAGACGTAGGCAACATGATGCTGCTACATCAGCATCCGAGCAAAAGTTATAGAAAATGCATCAGCTATCTAACCTAACCAACGAACCAAAGGGGAAATTTTAGCACCGGGTTTTCATCTCTCAACAACAACGACGACGACGACGTCGAGAACGGGCAACGGGCTCTCTTTTTCTTTTTTTTTTCTCTCTCTCTCTCTCTTCTCTATTGTACATCACCTTACATACGAAACAGAACTGGCAGAGCTATAACAAGGACAATTTAGAAAATATATATATTGTATTTTATAGCAAAAAAGAGACACGGCAAACTGCTTCTTGTTCAGCATTATTTTCTCTCTCTTCTCTTTCTCGTTTCAAAATATTGCATTTCCTCCTCCCTGCCACAAACACACACACGCCTCGTTCTTTCCTTGTATATTGTGTATACGAAGGAGAGAGATATGAGGAGGAGGAGGAAGAGGAGGGAATTCTCCGGAGCCTCCACTACGAAATGCAATGCACTTATGACAATTTCCAACGAGAGCGAAACAATACAGAAAAGATTTTCTGTCCAGATACTCTTCCCTCTCTTATGTATTTTATTTTGTCTTTTCACAACTTTTCAAGTTGGGTTATCCCGAGACTGTGAAAACCGGGAGAGAGAGAGAATTATATGAAGGGAAATTGTACGCAAAAGAAATATATTTCACATTGTTTTCATGTTTCACCCATAACTACCACCATACACTGTGTGTATTTGCTTTCCTTTTTCATAAACGTCCTTTCTCTACACATTTGCATTATTTTACATTTTGGTTTTGAAAGGTTTTTATTTCATTTCTTGTATTTTGAGAACCAAAATGTCCACACATCAACAGAAGGAAAGAAATCCACATTGTGTATGGTATGTACACAATGTGAATAATTCGGATGCACAATCACAAAAGCCTCACATTTTGTGTGATGGTTCATTTAGTATTAATTATTGTTTTGAAAGATATTCAAAAATCATCTAATTATGACTCAGCGGGACCATACTGTGGGACACACCACATCAAGTGGTGGCGAATGTTGGAGATAGAACAAGAAGGGTCGTACACACACACACACACAATGCAATTAAAAAAAGTTTCCTCTTCACCATCATTTTAACCTACCGATCCCTCCCTCCCCACACACACACACACTCACTAAATTCATAATTATCATCATTAGTGCGTGTGTAGTGTGTATGTATGCTATTCTTTATGTGTACCCAAAGTTGACTGTTTGTCATTAGAAGTAGCAAAAGGGAAAAAAAACATAGTCAGTTTTTTCGCATGTGAGGTACATAAATGTTTATAATAAAAAAGTTTTTGAATACTTTCTCAAATTGTATGGGAAGTGAGTAGTTGTACCCCGAATGTACTAGTGTGTATTTTGATAGGACAATTTGTGTCTTTGGAATTTGGAACAAACACACACACGCTTGTCCTTCCTCCCTGGACAAGTATCAGAGGTGTATTAATAATATTAAAATGGATATGAATCTAAAATACTTGAAAATTCAGGACAACGATGATGATGTACATTATACTATAATACGCGGTCCTCTTTTTGTAGTGACGGACAAGTGGGGGGGGGGGGGGAATTATAGAGGGGAGAAGAGAGACGACACGTAAAATATGTACCCTGGTTAAAAAAGGAAAAAGTGGAAGCCATTACTATAGAGGAAATAGAAAGAGCTGTCTTTTTGCTCAAATAAAAAAAGCACAGAGAGAGAGAGAGACGTCTATATAATATGCGTACATATCCTACACAGTCCCTTTCATTGGCACGAATGTCGAGTGGTTTTGAACTCCATTTAATTTTTAATAGGGGTTATTTTATTTGAAAAATTTTATGGAAATTTCATAGCCTTGACTGTCTACAGTGGTACGCTACTACATACTACTTTGTAAACCCTGACACACGGAATTAGAAAATTTACTTTTTTCGAGTTCTCAGCTAGGGAGGGAATGAGAATGTGGAATGTGCCTTCCCTAGTGATAACATGTTTA
>WJFB01002544.1:0-18505 GCA_009870185.1 Pygmarrhopalites habei
AGGTGTACAACACATTCCACTCATAAAACTCCAACTTCATTTACTAGAGAAGGTGAATGCGAGTCCCGTGGGTTCTACTTGGGGTCAAATCTCTTGTTTTACAGGAGGGATCAAAATCCGAGTTATGAGGATCCAAGATTCTCAAGTTAAAACCCGGGTATTTTATGATATGAGTTATTACTCCATAGTTTATAGTGTAAACTTGTCAGAAAATCCTGATTTTTATTTTGATCTTGTAAACCCCCTGGAAAAATTTGTTTGGATCCTCCTTCTTCTGAGTATTTTGATTATCTCTGTATTTCTCATAATTTTGGGGGGAGCGCGGGAATTTTTGAAGGATCTTTGGACAAATTGGATCAAAATTTTAGCCATATTGAGTTCGATGCTGATTGGACAGATTTCGAAGTTCCCGAGGAAGTTGGGAGACAAAAGTCGGGTGGAATTGATTCGGATTTGTTGGCTGTGGGTGACATTCATCCTTGTAAATTTTTACGTGGGATTCCTGCAGAGTGTGACAATTGCCCCAGGGCAACATTCTTCTTCTAAATCTTTTAGAGATTTGGTTGCAGAAAATTACACAATTTACACTTACGATACTTTTGACTCGGGTCAATTTCATTTGAATCATTTAAAAACTTTGGTCCAGTCCATGCGCACGCTATTGAAAGGGACGGAGAGTAACAAGAAATTACTGAATGAGTACAGACTCCTGGAGAGTTCATTAAAAACAGTTGACAATCCAGATTTTATGGCGGGTGTGAGAGAGAAGTATGGGGAAAACGGAGCTGCTGTCATGATAGCACGGGATGATCTGAATATCGATGGTGAAATGATGCGGACACTTTTCCACCGGGATTTTTATGCAACAAAAGAAAATTTTTTCTCGGGTTGGTTTGACTGGATATTCCAGTCTCCCAATGTAGACTCACTGAGTGGGACATTCAAAAAATTGTGGGGGGCAGGGATTGTCAAATATTGGTATGGGATTCAGTTGTATTTACAAAAGAAATTTAGACTGGAGGATATCAAGAGGATTTTTGGAGGGGAGGAGGAACTGGGAAATTTGAAAGGGTATGACTTGTGGGGAAGGAAGGGGAATCCAGGGGATAATGTGACGGGAGGAAAATTGAGTGATTCCGTCATTAAATCCATTGTCTATTTGTTTTTGATTGGGATGCAATGTGGGATTGCTGGCTTCATGGTGGAGTGGGGGATTTTTTGGGCGGGTAGTGTATTTTGAAAAATAATTTCAACTTGACACTTCTCTTACGCCACTATTTCTAATTGAAGCTGGGTACAATATGACAATAAAATATTAATACAGATTCTACAAGAACGTTCATTACGAATAAAATGGACAATTATCTATATAATAATCAGCTAAAAAATTTTCGTCCTGTCCGCGGATATCTCAAGCTAGCCTCGACGTATCAAAAATGTAAAAATACCAAAAAATCGAGAAATAAATCACGCAGAAACTGACGAAGGCTGATTTTTTATTTAATGTCAATTAACCGACTTAACTGTAATGAAATGACGTGCTACGCCCTAGCTTAGCACGGCTATTCCATGGCACAGCGGGCCAGCTGAGCCCAAAAACAGCATTAATTCAGGGAGTACACATGACTTTTGGATTGGGCAATGGATACCCGTAAGTTAACACGTAGATTCCGAATCCGGCGTCAGATTTTAGATACCGAGTAATGTAATGCCCGAAATTCGGTTTTTTGTGACTTGTGAATGGGATTTTCAATAAAAAATTACTTTGTGACCATGAGTAGACGGAAACAACCAAATGGCTGCTTACATTTCAGTCCCAGACATGTGTGTGTCTTGCGGACCGAATTATCGGTGTTTCTGGGTTTAAACCCGGGTAGCACAGGTGTATAGATAAAATATTCTGCAAGGAAATCTAACTTGGCCCGTCATCTCAAACGACATACGAATGAAAGACAATTCAATTGTAATCTTTGCAATAGAAAATTCGCAAGTGGACGGGACCTAGAGACCCTTCAGGTGCCCCCACCTTCAATGCTCCTTCTCCTTTGCAAGCAAATCTAACTTGATCCGTTATGTCAAACTCCATACGAATGAAAAACAATTCAAGTGTAACCTTTGCAATAAAAATTTCCGAGGTCAAGACACACTCGAGGTTCACATTCGATCTCACACTGGAGAGAAACCCTTCAAGTGTCAAAAATGTCCCTTCTCAACCGCTGGATCCTCTCAGCTCAAACTTCACATCCTGACGCATAGTAGCGAGAAACCCTTCTAGTGTCCCCACACTCAATGCCCCTACTCAGCAACTGTAGCCGTTCTCCTCGCGCGTCACGTGATAACACACAATGGGGAGAAACCCTTCAAGTGCTCCCATTCTCAATGCTCTTACTCCAGTGTCACCAAAGCTCAGTTGACCTCTCACAGGTCAACAGAGAATCCACACGGATGAGAAACCGCTCAACTGTAAATTTTGTAATCACAAATTCCGACATGTAATTGCCCTGGAGAATCATATACGGATTCATACGAAGGAGAAGCCGTTCATGTGTCAGTTTTGTACAAAAAATTATAACCTGGACGTCCATGTTCGATCTCACACGAAGGAGAAACCATACAAATGCCCTGTAGTCGACTGTCCCTTCACCACGACTAACAAGTCAAGCCTGAACGAACACGAGAGTAGACACACGGGAGAGAAAAAACTGGGAGTGCTGCACATGCCACAAATGCTTTCAAGTCAAATACGCCCTGACACAACATAAACGTTTTCATGTGTGAACACTATTTTCATTCATTTTTCACAACTAAAAATGGATGGATGGCGTCAAAGTGGGGGAAATAAATGAGCGCTTCATAGAGAAACTTTTATTAACTCCAATAAAGAATGTGAATTTGTTTTTTCTCATCCATAATCAATTGACTTTTGAACCATTTATACTATTACGGCTGCATGCGTTTAATTTCATTCAACATTGCATTGTATGCAGGGGAAGTGGGGTAAAAATAAATTGGATTTACAATTGTGAAGTTGTGTTGGAAAATTGAATTTAAAAAAGGAAAGAACATGGGACACCACTTTAAAAAATTAATTAGTGTACATTGTCGGCTCTTCTGAATATTGTGAATATGGATCCATTCCGTTCCTAATCCATTTGACAGATTGACAGTTTCGGACAAATTGGTCGGCGGTAGTTTTTGTAACAAAAAGTCCTTATCATATTTCTCTAGTAAATTCAGAATCGGAATACACAATTTAGTTTTAGCAAACTGGATTTCATTTGATAGACAGAATATCAAGTGTCGGCTTTTACTCTTTCTGGAAATTGGAATTACCCAAGTCACAACACACATCCACTTAATACAGTGTATTTGTACTTTCACTGCTAATTAATTTTCCTGATTCCTCTCGAGTATCCAGTCATCCAGAACGTTCCAGATTACGTCCAATGAGTGTCAAGGAAAGGAAGGTGGCTCATTTTCTCATTTTCAAGAGAATTACGAAACAACGAAACGAAAGACAGGAATGAACTCATCCGTTCATGTTCCATTGATTGATGTTGAAAACCTACCACTCGTCTAACCAAAACTCGTCTGCATCATTATTCTAATTAATTTTTTCGATAATGAATTGAGTTGATAATAATTTTTTAAAAAAATACCCACTTCGCGAGCTATAAAAGAGGAGAAAGTATAGAAATGAAATTATTACAGCCCACCAATCCAAACTCAACATTACCCTTTGAAAAAGTCACTGTCTCCCTTTCTGTTAAACTAGAAATTTAATTCTGCCGCCTGGAGTGACCACCTGGTGGCCACTTTCTCATTTCTGAGTTGAAATGGCCAAATTTTGTTTGATTCTTCTTCTTCTCTGCTTTAGTCACTTCAACCTCAATTCAGGTAAATCGAAATAAAAAATTTTGTTAGAATAAATGAAGTTGCTATAGGAATTTCAAAATCCGAATTTGCCACATTAATTCTAAAAGCAGTTTTTCACTTTTAGCTCACGAAACTTTGGCTGGTTCCTGTGACAACGACTCCTGGTATTTATTCAAAGACGAAAAGTGCATCAAAATCATTGACCAACTCGTGACACGTGAGTCAGCCCAACAAATCTGTGATGAATTTGGTGGAGCGGGACTACTCAAAATCAGTTCGTTGGAAGAACAGGAATTTTTAACTCAATTGATATTTGACACTTACCAAGTCGTGGACAATGTCTGGCTTGGAGCTATCCGGAAGACGGATAGCCCCACAGATTTTTGGTGGGAAGATCAAACTGAATTTCGATTCACAAATTGGGCTGAAGAGTCTCCATCGGGAGATTTTGAAAAAAATTGTACTCAACTCTCTTCTCATTTGGGACGAAGACAATTTGATGGAAGGAGTGAGGTGGCAGCTGAAGGGGACGGCTTCTGGACGGACGTTGTATGTTCCAGGAGGAATGTGGTTGTCTGTCAAAAATTCCAGAATTGGTCCATCGTCGAAATTGAAAATGCTTTCTTCGATCAAAGATACGAACTCGCGGAGGTCGAAGCGAAAGTTGAAAAACTAATCGAAGCGAATGAAGCCATGAATTTTGAACCTGGTAAATGAAATTTAATTTCAAAATCATTTTTATTCTAATTAATTAAGATTATATATCAAATCTTTCACTTTTAAAAAAATAAAGCTCAAGACCCGCTCACAATTAAAAGTTGCACCGAGATTCAAAGGCCAAAGGACCACCCAAAAGCCCTCACTTCCCAATTCATCAATCGGAATGAAAATGAAGTGATTTACCCGTTGGGTCCTGGGGAGCCGAAAAATGTCCGTTGTGACTTCGAGACGGATGGGGGAGGCTGGACTGTCATTCAACATCGAAGTTCTGGACCAAAAGAACAGTTTTATTTGGACTGGCATAATTATGAAGAAGGATTCGGGGATGTGGATGGGAATTATTGGATCGGACTAAAAGCCATTCATACTCTGACCTCCTCTCCTCAAGAACTTCGGATTGACATGGAAGACTGGGAGGGGAATAAATTGTATGCCCAGTACAGCCAATTCGCTGTAGGGAATTCAAGTGAGTTTTATAGATTGACTGCCGATGGATACTCGGGAAATGCCAATGATTCTTTGGCGTATCATAACGGAGCATATTTCAGCACATTTGATGTGGACAATGACAGCAATTCAGGGAGTTGTGCCCAACAGTTTCATGGTGCGTGGTGGTATACTAGTTGTTTGTCATCGAATTTAAATGGATACTACTATGAAGGCGGTTATAGTTACCCATCAAATGACGGACTTCTGTGGGTTTACTGGAAAAATGGTTACTATTCCTTGAAATTTGTTGAGATGAAAATCCGGGACGTGAGAAGTTGATCTGTATATTTATGGTCACGCCTGATCTGTAACGACAATTTAAAATTGGAGCATCCAATTTCCACTTCCAAAAAATTTTCTTCTGCGGGAAAGCGTGTGTTTGTGTGTGTGAAACTTGGTCTTTGAAGAATAATTGAGTTGTCTCAAGGAATGATTTTCTTTGGAATGGCGTGTGTCTGGATTTTATATATGAGGGATCCTAATATGAATGACTAGTGCGTGCGTGTGTCTGAAGATATATGAGAGGACGGAGTGATAAAGAATGTGGACTTAATGTGGATGACCTTTCATTCCCGTATCAAATAAATTATTGAATAAATAATTATTTCAACTTTTGAAACCATAGGGAAGAATAAGGCTCAAAAAATTCAATTAAAATGATCCGGATGTAAATGGAACCGGAATTTCTGTGCACAATTCTTTCTTTGTCTGTATCTACCCGGCTTTTCCTTCGGTTAATTGCATTTCACACAGCTCTATAAATTATAGACTATAATAGAGCCTCTATTTCATCCAATAATATCGATTGCTTGTAGCTAATGAGAAATTATGGATTCAAATACTGCCTTCACTCTTCGGTATTAATTCAATTAATTTAACTGTCAATCATCCGACTTGTCAGGTGGAAACTCCATGAACTAAAATACCTGCATATCCCCACTTCCCACTTCCCACATTCCTTAATTTTCACACTACATTCTGCCAGACTTTACTGGACATAAAATCCTTCTACTAAGCACACACACACACAATTCCGCCATTCCTTCGTCCATTTCTACCATTTTCATTTCATATTGGCTGTACACACCACCAGATTTGAACCACACTCTATTCAAATTCCCTGAAAGTTGACTGAAAAGTTATATATTCTCGGAATATTATTTGAACAATTTATTTTAAACTTGGAAGATTCATCGAAAAATATAAGAATAGAATTCGGGGGATGTTGAACAAATGAGAGAACCGTTACAATTTTCTATCCATGAAATTCTCCTCCCTCTTCAATCTCCTCCCAATCAAAGTCCACCTCAAGGAGGGAAGGATCGAACTGAGTCGATCCTGGTGGCGCCTCCTTTTGTGGAAATTTTATTTACTCCTCTGCTCTCTCCATTATGCATACATCCTCACAACTTTTGTCATTGCATGTTCCAATCCTCAATATTTCCTCCATTTGTATTTCTTTGTTCATTTCGTTCTCATTATATGTGGAGAGACGCTTTGTTGCTACGCTCACAATTTGTTCGTGACCAATCCCGCCATCTCTGTCGGCATACTCAAGACCATTTGTGAGGAGGATGGGATGAGTCAAGGTAAAAATTCAAAATGGCTGCATAAAATGACATTCTAATTAATGTTGATTGTGGTCTCATGTCCGGTGTTCTAAAGTCATTTGTTCTAAAAGTTATATGTTCTAATTTTTTTGTTCTAATGTCCTGTGTTCTCATTTATATTTGTTCTAATACCTTTGTTCTAATGGTTATTTGTTCTAACAAAACTTCTATTTGTTCTAATATTCATGATTTCTTACAGTATCAGTGCCAAAGACTCAAATGATCTAAGGAAGTGAAAGTAGTTGTGGTTGTGATTATAATACGAAGAATTAGGGTGAATATTTAATTAAGTGAATATTCTCTCTACAGCCTTCTTATTTTTTAATTTGAATCATAATTAATGATAATAACAAATAAATTCAGCAAGTATTACACCTTTTTAGAGAACATACACACACATATGTACAAAAATTATCTTCAATCATGGTTTTTTAGGGAAGCGAAGCTCCCTATTACAATCACTTTGTCTGTCCGTCTGTCTGTCTGTCCGCAGTGAACATCAGATTCCACTTTCACTGAACTTCAGATTTCACCTTCACTGAACTTCAGATCTGACTTTCACTGAACTTCAGAATTCACTTTCACTGAACTTCAGAATTCACTTTCACTGAACTTCAGAATTCACTTTCACTGAACTTCAGATCTGTCTTTCACTGAACTTCAGAAATTCTAAGGTCAACCTTAGAAGTTCATAGGTCAGTTTTAGAAATTCTTAAGTCAACCTTAGAGGTTCAAAGGTGAGTCTTAGAAATTCACCGAACTTAGAAGTGAAACATTGAACTCGAGTTCACAACACACAATTTTTAAAACACACAAAGACACGTTTTAAAAACACACACGCATAGTTTTTTTAGAGAAATTGGTAGGGAAGCGAACCTCCTAATTGAAATGGTTCTGTTTGTTTGTCTATCAAGATGCATTGGTTTGAGGAACTTAAGATTGATTCTACGGATGACATGTTTTAAAAAGTTTCAAGCCAGACGGGTTGATTAATGCTATTTTATTTTCCATTCACTGCTCTGTATGCGCCCCAAACTACATCCATTTTGGCAAGAACTTTGACCTGTTTGTGGTGGCTTCGCTTCCCGTTCGTAGGATATTGCATATATCCGAGACAAAAAAACGTCACGGAGTGACGATTTTAATATTTTTAAAAAATAAATACAGCACACTCTTAGGTAGATTGAAGTCTTCAATTTGAAAATCATTTGTGTTTGTATGTGTGTTTCTAAAAAAGGGTGTTATTATTTACTGTTTATTTGTCATTACCGTTAATAATATTTTTTACCTCCTTGGATCCAGCGTTGCCGGATGCCCGGACATCCATGATGGGTGTCCAATGTCCGGTCATGACCGGACATGTCCGGGCATCGATGGTCATCCATGGACATTTCACGTAAATGATTATATGCTCGTTTTACAGCGTTGCCGGATGCCCGGACATCCATGATGGGTGTCCAATGTCCGGTCATGACCGGACATGTCCGGGCATCGATGGTCATCCATGGACATTTCACGTAAATGCTTATATGCTCGTTTTTAGGGAAGCGAAGCTCCCTATTGAAATCATTCTGTCTGTCCGTCGGTCTGTCCGTCAGCCACATATTCAATTCCCCTTCAACTGAACTTTCAAGTTCAGTTCACTTTCCCCCGAACTTCAGAATGAAATTTCACTGAACTTGAGAATGAACTTTCACCATTTTCTTCTAGATTTTAGTGTGTAGTCAATGAAATAAAAACCACCGCAAATAGGATAAACAATGATTTATATAATAAAGTTGAAAATTCAAAAATTCACTTAAAATTTACAAAATTAAGTAAATCAAAAAAGTTAATAAAATCAGAATTTTGTTAATATGGACCAATCGACAATAATTTTGGAAAATAATGAACTGCAACGTTTCAGAATATTAATAAAAAGGCTTTTTGGAGGCCACTAAAAACAATTCTTCAATATCCTCTTCGTCTCCGCTAACTAAATAGACCAAATCTTCTTCGTCTTCCGCTTCGATGATGTCATCAATTTCATCTTCACAATCTGATAGAGTCTCGATCTCTGAATCCAAATCTTCATCTGCAAGGTCACAAGTGTAAGTTTGGTTTTGATCACTTGGAAACAAAGGTGGCAGTGGGAGAAGGACAGATGGAGAGGTAGGGGTGTTAGTTTCTAATGGGACGGTCAAAATACTTTCATCAGTGAGATAGTCGACCGCTAGGAGTCCCTTGTTTTTTCGGACTTTTGTGCGAGATGCCCTAATGTTGTGAGCCAGGTAAGTCAATTTACCCGCACGAACATTAGTAAGACGATTTCTCTTTGCATCTTGAATATTCTTGTATGTCTTGAATGTTCGTTCAGTTGGGGCTGATGTGGGACAAACAGTTAAAATAGCACAAGAAATTTCAGCCAGTCCAGATTCGCCCGTCAAATTTCCCCACCAGTCCGTCACCTTGGTACTGGAAATAAAACCAGATTCCCACAGAAATTGATTGTCATAAATTCCAGATTTGTGTCTGTACTCGTTCAACTCCGATAACACAAGGGACGAGTCAAATCCATGATGTTGACAAAAACTTGCTACAAAGGCCATTGCGGCAATCCGCTGGGTGGCAGTCAAATGTCTTCCTTGTTGTTGTGGATCAAGTAAATAGGCAGCTAGGTGAATTCTGTGAATGCACATTTTTTGTCGTTTCACAATGGCGTCAACGATTATCTTCTTTTCATTATTTGGGACAAGGGTGGTTGACAGGTAGTCCACAATTTTGGCTTTGATTTCTCGGAAGGCGGGAAAAACTTTATGAATCATGGGAACTGACTCTGATTGTAGGTTGATAATCCATTTACTGATGGGTCTTAGGATTTTCAACAAATGGTCAATTTCTTCCCAAAATGTGGCAGAAAGGATTTCCTTGGAAAAGGTTGGTGTGAGAATTTCCACCATTTTGTCCTCTATGGCGATTCTTTTCAAAACAATTTTGGATTTTAGGAAACTGTAGAGTGACGAAATTCTTGACAACCATCGGGTCTTATTGGGCGCTTTCAAAGCATATTTTGCTTTGTAAGCCTCTATCTGAAGTTCATTCAGTCTACCTTTCAAAATTCCAGATGATTTGAATTTGCGGACAATTTTGTTAAGTTTTTCATCCATATTCTTAAGACGTGTTGTCTTAAAAATGTCCTTCACAAGGAGATTTAGTCCATGGGACGCACATCCAAATGTTGCCACATGTGAATGTTTCTCCCTAACTAGTCTCCATGATTTCTTCATGACACTAGCATAATCTGTTACCAGTGCGATTACTTTTGGAGGACCAATGTGTTCCATTTGTTTCAAAATCTGATCACTATAGTAGGTGGCATCATGACTTTCGCTTCCAGAGTGGAGGGTTTCCAACAAATATGCTTGTGGTGTTGTGACGACAAAGTTGACCACTCTTTCTGTTCGAATATTTGTCCATCCATCACATTGAAGTCCCACAAATCTGGCTTTGTGCACAGATTCCTCGACAATGTCATGAATTTTTGTATGGAAATTTTCCAACAATGTCGTGGATAGCTGAGTTTTTCCAGGGACAATGAATGTGGGACGAATTTTTTTGAAAAAATTCCGCCATTCTTCACTTTCGAATGCGGACAGGGCCATCCCACCTGCGAACACTGCTTTGGCAAACAGTTCCTGAAGTTCATTCTAAAAGTATTTAAAAAATTCCATTCAATCCTATTTCATTCCATGACATTCGAAATATATATTTATAAAAACCAAGACTTTTCATTTAAAATGTAAAATAATTCAGAAACAAATTTTAAATTTTTTGAGCTCGTGTTATCTCTTTAAATTATACAAAATTCAAAATGGTCTCTTTCTTTTTTTGTAAATTGTTATTATTTGAAGTATGAAAACTCACATTTTCTTTCTCGCCCATTTTATCAATGAATGAATCAAGTTTAGTGGTCATATGACTGCTATTGGATGTGGATGGATTATTTTCAATCATGGTTGTGGTGGATGAACCAGAGGCGGGAAGGTTAACTGGCAGAGGTGGAGTAGTCACAGTAATGGGTTTTCCCGCCAATCGGCTCCGATTGTATGGAGAAATTTTGGAGCATCTGTTTAAAAGGTGATTCATCATCTTTGTATGATGTTTCACATACGAGGACGTGCAGTAGTTACAAGTGTATCTAAATGTCATTAAAATCAAGTTTTTAAAAATTCTTTTCAATCCATTTTAATTTTTGGTAAATTTTTAAACTTTAGAAATTTTTTTAAAGTACTTTCCACGACATTAAAAATTATACCTGACAGTTCCCGCCTGGTGGGTGAAATATTCATAAGCTGGCCCATGTTGTCCCGGGTTCACCATTTTGGAATTTTGAATAAAAAATGGATAACGAAAATTTGTAAAATTGTCTCGCTGTATGTTTAACGTGAAAATTGATCTCTACAATTCAAAAATCTTGACTTGAATGACTGGAGTTGAAAGTTTGAGTAGGTATGCCCTTTAGGAAGAATGTTGTCAACTTGAGGGATATACTTTTTCAAAGTGAACTCATTCATTAGTCATACATACTTCTCAGCATGGTGGACTTGAATGACTATATTTTACGGACTCGAATATGTGTTTGACCCTTTGTATCTTTATCAACTTGAGGAAAATATTGTCTCCAAGTTGAAATCCCTTGGGCTTGTGTACTTCCCAGTATCATATATATATATATACAATATGTAAGTGTAGAGCAGCAAAGTATGAAACTAAGTAAAAAGCACACACACATATGTTCTTTAGAAAGGAACTCCGGGGTTCTATTTTACCCTCGAGGATTACTTTGGATATTTTCCCCAGAAAACCTTTTTAAGATTTGACCTGTCATCGATGCCCATGGATGTCCATGAGTGACCATAAATGCCCATGAATGACCGTGCCGAACAAAGTCGTGGACATGTCCGGGCATCCATGGACAATGTCCGGTCATGTCCAAAGTGGACATGTCCGGCCGGCAACGCTGCTTGGATCATTTGAACATTGGAGTTTTAGGATTGTGTACTCAGACATGCACACTTGAAGGAATTTTGAGTGTCCTTCATCTAGAGAGTAAAGATTAATCTTTTGAGTTACGAGTCACAACTTGTGACCACCAGCTCTATTCAATGAATATTATTCATGTGGAGTGTAAGTGCAATGAGATATGTGTGAGGTGAGGATTATAAATGTAGATAATTAAGTAAGCAGGTCCATAATTTTCTGTGTTCATGTAGCATTGTACCATTCGACGAAATAATTTTTTTCGGATTTGTCTCGACCTTACTAGATTATGAATCCCGGACAGTTGAACCCATGGACAATTGAACCCACTTTTAAAATGTCAGCAACTAACTCCACTTGGAATGTTAAAGTATTTTAAATATAATATATGACACAGAGTGTATGCCACACACATAGACAAACTTCCTCAGAATTTCATCCTTCTCGTCTACTCTAGGGACGAACTCTAAATTCCGAACAACTATACTGAATACTAGTCTAAATGGAAAATGTATTTGGATTCAGTTTTGTGTAAGTTCTGACGAGGGATTTAATTGGCTAGTATAACTTCATAGAAAAATAATCCCAACGTCAGAGAAAACTTAAATCACTACACATACACACTTACTTAAATGTGTTTTTAAAAAAAATATTAATCGTCATGTTACATTTATAACGCACACACAACTCACAGGATACATTATAAGCAACAGGAGTGACTACTTTTTTGACTCCACAGCCTGTAGCGTAACCAGGATTAAATTGGACACAGGCCCTACACCGGCCAGGCCATAGTTTTTCAATTTTTAGGGGTCCAATTTTGAGTTTTTAGGCAAANCCCTACACCGGCCAGGCCATAGTTTTTCAATTTTTAGGGGTCCAATTTTGAGTTTTTAGGCAAATTCTCTGTAAATTTTTCGGGACCCACACATGCCAGTGCCCCTGCTTGGCCTGTGCCTGGTTACGCCACTGCCCACAGGTCACCACATTAGAAGGTCACTTACAAAATAGTTTATAGAAATAACCCCCATTAGACCTGAAAATCTGAAAAAATATCATGAGGTCCCGAAACGTTTTCATGCATTCCATTTTACAGTCAGTCACTGACTGTCAGTGGACCGTCTAGTGCACAGTGGGAACTTAACTTAACTCCGCACACATTTAGAGAAGTTTATTGGAAGCTTCAAATGGACTACTACGTAGTAGTAGGTACCTGGATAGAGGAAAGGGAAGATAGAGTGTACTGTTCTACTCAATTATTGAGTCAATAGTGGCACTCTATGTCTTGTTTTCCTTATCCAGGTAATAGTCCAAACATGATAGAGTCATGTTTAAAAGAACATGTTTCAGAACACAGACACACAGACTTTCTGAAAAAAGGAGCTGTCTCAGCAGTCTGGGACTGGGTTCCGGATTCCGACTCAGGGACAAAGTGTGAGTCACTTGTGAGTGGGAGAAATGGCAAATGGGAGACACCCGGTTTCTCCTACCTGTCCTCATGAGGAGCAATAAATTTTAATACCGATTTTTGTCGTTTTTCGGGAGTTCGGTGCTTGGAATTCGTCCCTGGAGTGGACGAGAAGGAGGAAAATGATATTCTGACGAAGTTTGTCTATGTGTGTATGTATGTGACACACACTGTGTGTCATATATTATATTTAAAATACCTTAAAATACCTTAAAATTCCAAGTGGAGTTAATTGTTGACACTTAAAATGATAGTCAAATTGGGTCCAGACAAATTTAAAAAATATAGAAAGCACAATGAAACAGTGGTGAAGAAACGGGATACTTATTGATCGGTGTACTTAATAATCAGCTCTGCGGACTAGTGGAACGACGTTCCGCTTGTCGTGTGTGTTATGAATGGTGTCAGTGAAATTGTTTTTTTGATGATAGATATTATTACTAAATATCCACCATCTTCACTTCTGTCCTAACCTTCTCTTATTTGTCAGAAATTGTGGCTCATAATTGATTTTTGAGCGACATTTAGAACAAAAGACATTAGAACACACATACTAGAACATAGGGCTTTAGAACACAAAACTTTAGAACACGGGTCCATTAGAACAAAAATCATTAGAACATGGGTGTTAGAACAAATAACTTTAGAACACCGGACCTGACACGGTTGATTGTATTATTAAAATTAAGTGGATTTTATTGGTGAACAGAAGAAAAAGGGAGTGTTCGAAGATGGCGGGATTACTCCATTCTGGAATTGTACAACATTTTCTTTAGCCACATAATATGGGAAGGTCAAGGGGTTGTTTACTTGGTTGTGGTGGTTGACCCAACTGGACCTCATTTACTGTATGCTGCACTACCCACTCCATACCAGACATGGCCATCTTATTCTGTTCTTCTATTGGCTGAGATGGCGGTCATTCTTTTCTGGGGGAGTGTCTTCATCTTGTGTTCTGAGTCAACTCCTCTTTTTCCTAAGGTGTACAAAGGAAATTGGAGACTTGGGGAAGATTCTAAGGTAATTCTAAGGAATCTAAGGATTTTCTAAACAATTCCTAAGGTCAACTTCCCCTATAAATTATTTTCTATTAAACTTCCAAGCAGAGATGAGATGGAGCCACCATTTAATTCACGGATAAGAGAAATGACGCAGATACCAATTGAACCACGAAAAACTTTTGACTTAACAATGGGTTGCTGTGACAAATTACGGGAGTTCCAGTTGCTCATCCAACTTTTCAACAAAGCCCACGCTTACAATGTCTTCTCTATCAAGATAGCCTGCCTTTATTAGTTGTAGCATCCTTGGAGCTTTCTACGGGATTCGGACACTAGCAATAAATCCCCTGATGGCCACACTCGGTTTCTTAATGTTCACAATCCTTGTCACGGGTTATCCTTTGTTGTATGACGGGGCGTTCCGAATTCCAGTGGAGATGGAGCAAATCAAGCACAGAGTTTTGCTTGCATCGCAAAGTCAACGATTGGCTGTGACGAGGAAGTTGGTGAGAGGGAGGGTAGAAGGAGTGAAGACTGTAGGGGTCAAAGTTGGTGGATTCCATACCCTCGAGAGACAATCCACTCTCAATTTTCTGGGTTTCGTGACGGACAAACTGATGACACTCCTCATCACATCTTCGCACTAAACTGGATATTTGATTTGATAAATTATGACTCTTGCACTCTTTATCTGTTTATTGAATGATTTATTTGATATGGGCTCTGCCTTCTCAATAGATAAGTACAGTATTTTAAATAGACATTTAAAATTATTACAAGTTCCAGTTTTATTATTATGTTCCTATTTTCTTGACACCCAAACAGAATTTTGAATAAATTGTGGATTATGGATAAGCCAAAAGTAGACTAATAGTTTGATCCCACACAAACTGTGCACTACTAGTTACTAGTGCATTGTCGAAAATGAAAAATGGTCCAACATGAATTCTCACAATTCGAACAGCTCTTAATTGTTTTGCTAGCATCTTATTCTTATCCGTCCATTTAGCCCATTTTCCCAGACATTCAGCAGACTTTTCAAAAATTCCACCAGCAGTCATACTTGATGAAAGGTAAGTAGTAGAATTGACAAGGACTGCGATTATCATTATGAATTTCATTTGTGGATCTCCTGTTCTGATTAAAACAAAAAGAGGGAGGATGAGGTTGAGGAGTAAAATTGTTTGAGCAACCATAGCCAAATCCGCAAAGAAATGAGCACTTCTGTTCACAAGGATACACAATTCTTTGTGGAGTCGATGGAAACCGCCAGGTGTGCGTAAAATTGAACTGATTCAGTACTTCTTCTCTTCTTGGTTTGGGCTACAACAAAATGAAATGAGTCAAGGGTTTTTACATATGAAAAACCTCCGGAGAATAACGTCCAATCTCAGAATATTTTATAATCGTGGGTACAAAATCTCCCATTCTCCCGAGCCCGGCTCGATTACGTTTTCAAAAAATATTAGAAAATGAATGAAGCTTAGAAAAGCACTGGAAAATCTTGGAATTTCAACGATTTTTCAGTGAGATTTTAAGATAATGGCTGAAAATTCTTCAACCATTTTGCTGAATGAAGCTTTGACTCATTCGATGAATTATCAGAGCTTCTTGGAAGAGTTTCCACCCACGGGCATAATCTTACAATAAGATTGTTAGTTTCATGCACACGTCTCACTGGGCCTTACCACAGTTGACTCAATGTCCGCTGAGCAATTAGAAAGTTAGTGATACAGGTAAAGATGGAAATGTACTCGTTTGTTAGGAGAACGAGAGTCCAAGTGAAAGTGACAAGAACGGAAATTATAGATTTTACATAGTCAAGGAAAGTCGTTTGGTTTTGTCCTTTTTCTAACGGAAACGAGACGTATGGTGTGTCAAGGTGTTCAAATGCATGCAGAGGGTTTGTGACTAAATTCACATTATTTATATGGTACATTATTTTGACGAAAACAGTCCACAATTTCCTCTTTCTTTCAGCAGATATTTCTTTTCCACCGTTCCGGAGTTGAAAGTTGAATCCTTTTCCATTTCCTTTTGCAGGAAGAGGCCGACGAAGCTTGAGTGATTTTGATTTTGATGTAAATCCATCTGAAGAAAAAATACAAGAGAAGAAATTTTAATATCCGTAAATAGCCTCCATTGTTCTTTTAAATTGATTATTTACTTTCAAATGCTTCTACAAATTGAATCCATGCCTTGGATAGTCCAGAGATTTCTTTCCTGTGGGAAAATATGACAAATGGAAGGGAGAGGCAAGCAACTGTACAAGAAATGAGGTAATTGAGGGTGTAAAACTCCTGGACTGAATTGTTATTATTATTATAAAGCCCAAGTTCCTTGTTCACATAATAGAGATGATAGAGTAAAGACACTGCACTCCATAGTATCACAAGAAATCACACTGGAAATCCAACGGAATTGTTTGTACGAAGAAGTGGTGTAGACAAAACGATTTTGGGGGGCATCCCACTCGAAGGGCAATGTGAATGACCGGTGACCCCATTTAAATCTAGTGTAGATTGAAGATTAGTGAAGGAGTGTGAGTGACATTGAAAGGTTTTTTATTATGACAAAAATGTTGGTCAAAAAAGGAAATAAAGTGTGGCTATTTAGCGGTAGTCTAATTAAGTAGTAAATAAATAGTCAATTAGATGAAGGCGAAAAGACATGACATGAAGAAACGTGTGTGTGTGTAACTCACATTCATATCTATTTAAAGTATTTTGATATACAAAATTGACAAAGGACTCCACTTTCCTTCATCCCACGTTCATTATTTTCCCTATAAAAATCTTGAATTATATTAAAGGAGATGTTGCAAGCATCCGTCCTTCAATAAATCAATTTAGATCCACTAAAAAATTTATTTTCTATCGCATAAAGTACAAAATTTCATTTTGAACTTTCTCGAGAGACCTTTCTTTCCCAATTTTATTTTGACTGAAGAATCCTCTTTCCTCAAGAGAAGCATGAAACGTTATGTAAAATTAATTGATTGGTTCATACCAGTTATTCTATGGGTGCATTTACGTGCGACTCAGTAGTCAATCATTGCCAAACGAAGAAATGCATGGATTTCTTGATCAGAAATTTCCATTCATTATTCAAGTATATATATGGTATCCTCATAAGCCTAATGTATAAAAGATGTCTCGTAAAATCCACTCCAATCCAATTTATCCCGTGTATAATCCACACTTTACTCTTCGCACAGAAAACCAGTTGAGCAACAAGACAAAATATTTATCCACAAATTAATGACTCTTTCCTAATTCAAAAGTAAATTCATTCACTTTCTTCAAGAGGTATCAATCAAGCACACGCCTACAACGATAAACTTCAAACATCTTTTTCAGTGGAGTTTGGTAAAAGAGTGGCCAATTAAAGTCATTCTGCAGTCGTCCTTGTACTTGTCGTCCCGTCATGAAGACCTTTCCCTAAACGTCTGTAGGAAATCCATGCCCTTCCGACAAATCAGTTCAACATTTTCTCAGCCAAAGTTGGCCAATATTGACTCCACAGAGGGATATAAGTTTTCCAAATGGTCCCAGTCTACTCCCAAAAATGAGTTTCATCCTCGTGTACAAACCATTTGAAGTTACAGCCTTCGCGAAGGTAATCAAATTGAAATCCATCGAATTTCCACCACATCGTCCGATATTTCTTTTATTCTTCGATGGTAATTCTAAGGATAACATTAAAAGCGATTCCAGTGATCAAGCACAAAATCCAAATCGAAAGCGCCACTTTGTCATCCAATCCTCTTACTGCGTTAACTATGTCTATTATGTTGTGAGACAAATGCAGGTCCTCCTTCATGCGGGGATTTATGGATTGTGGAAAAAGTGGGATCGTCTCCTCACGACTGCGAGGAAGGGGAAAGGAGAAGGGGAAACGGAAGATTGGATTGAAATGGACGTCGGGGCGTATGAATCACTCAGTTTGGATGATGGCGCAATTTATTTTGTGTTTCAACTCGTGGGAATTCTTTTGAGTTGTGCGGGTGGGGTCATTTTGACTGAGGGTGGAATATACTACAGAATTCGGATATGTTTGAGTATAAAAGTCTTCATCCGTGGTACAGCATTGAGAATGGATTCTTAGTGAAAGCATTCATATTTTTCTCTCTTGCTTATCGCAAACTGGCAGACACACTGCGCAGCTGCGCTTGCTCCTGCGCTTGCGCGCGGACGGTAGAAAATAGTTGTCATTATTCACCAGGATTTCAGAACATTTCTTTCGGGTAATTGTTTTTTTGTACCCCAGAATCTTGATTTTGTACCCCAAATTTTACTTATTTTGTACCCCTTGCTTTTGTA